>JAOBYH010488821.1:0-15047 GCA_025403525.1 Umimayanthus kanabou | reverse complement strand
CCCCCCGTCCACTTCTCTCTGCCATGCCAATTTTGTCAACAATTAACCATGACTCAGTTGAGAAAATACCAAAACAAGGCTGTTTCTCTTGCTTACCATTAAGTTACATTTAGGCAATTTTCACTCCTGCTAAAGCCCATCACACATTAGCCTGTTTTTTGTCGGGAGAGTGCTGACTCTTTATTGCCCACAAAAAGTTGGCTAGTGTGGCACTGCGGTGGTTCCTGACAAGCCACGACAAAATTGGATCTTGTTGGAGAAAGTTTAAACATGTTTGATTTTCAGACGTCGTGGCGGATCTTATCGGCTAGTGTGTGTTAGCCCCCAACATATTATCAGGAGCTTTTTGAAGGTGCATATTAAAGTTAGATTCACCGAAAATTGGCTACTAGTGTGTGATAAACATTAAAGCCAGACAAACTTGGCATTGACAAAAAATCGGCACTCTTCTGACAAAAATCGGCTAGTGGGTGATGGGCTTAAGACCCTGATTTGACTGAAGATGGTGGAAAATTGAAATTTCTCATGTGTCTCGTAGAATAAACAGACAACACATGTTGCTACTGTATTTACCCACATATATGTATAAATGTGAACATGGCAGTGTGTTTGAAACAAACTGAGTGTTCACTCAAGAGACAAGCACAGGACTTCAAAATAATTTGAAAATGGGTATAATTTTTATTGGTGTATGGTGTAGATGTTCCAATCAAGCATGTTGAACTTTGCATCAACTAGCTCACAGTTTGTATTATAGCTATCACTTGCATTAACAGCAAGACAAATTTCACTTTATAGACTTTCAGATCTTCTTGTGCTAATTAGTGCATGATCATTATGAACATTGCATTTTACAGTTTGTATTACAGTATTGTGATAATTAACAACTACCGGAAGAAGAATTTTTTCATCTAGATGATACACAGTAGAGAAAAGTGAAAATGGTCAACTTTATTTCCTTAAGTTTATATTATTCACAGGATCTTGTTTTTTGAGACATATGTTTTATGCATGAGAATTACATTTTAATGTGAGAATGTGTACATGTATTTCAAAAAGAACATCATTATCATGTAAACACTTTGACTGGCCAACAGAGAATATCAGACAGCTTGACTTTTGTGATGTCAAGTTTCTATGTGCCAAGTTAATTTTACTCTCCAAACATATTTGTCTGTTGAGGCACTTTATATGATTCTATATTCAGCCATTTTAAAACTCCAAAACAAATTAAAGCTTTTGTCAAAATCAAATGATTACAACCACAAATACCTAAGGCTAGATCTAGAGAATATAAATCTTGAGAAAATTCTGATTTTTAACTGTTTTCCAAGCTGTTGAATTCATGAACCATAACTTACAGTAGTCAATTTTCCAGTTGAGTGAGAAATTTTGGCAAGTGACAAAACTCGAAAGATTCTGCAAGCAAAATTTTAAAACGCGCAAAATACATGTACTGTTTGACCATTTTTAAGTCAACATTAATTAGCTGTCAGATATCAAATGAGATAATTTCATGATAATTACAATCATGCGAGCTTGGTGGTTAATGTGCCACCTGGTGGAAACATGTGTGCTCAGTAATTTTCTATTTATAAAATATACATAACAGTGATCGACTTTTGTTTATACATCACTTGATTATTGAAATTCGCAACTATCTGTAAAAGAGCATGCAACCATTTTGAAACAGAAAAGACTTTGCTCCTTGTCAAATGTTGCTGTTAGCAAACATACACCAGCAGCAATTTGAATTTTGGTACCAAGTGCGACCTATGCCAAATTGAGCTCAAATTGTTTGTTGTAGAATGAAGTAATAGACTTAATGTCAATTATTGTAAAAGGAATTCAAATTATTTTAATTATTTTATGGTCAAATCAAAAACTACAGTGTATATCTACTGAGCATTTTAATAGCCTGACTACAGTTAAACTCCAGATTTTCTGGAACCCTCTGAACTTTTTCTCGCAAAATTTTTTGTTGTAGAAGTATCATGATTTAGCAATGTCATGCATGAAAATTTCATTTTGAAAAGAACAAAGCCAGGTGGCAGTGCATTAAGTTGCAAACAACAATGAGAACAACTTATATAATTTAAAGCTGAAGCAATATGAGCTGCTCATTGAAGAATGTTTTGACATAAATTATCATCAGAACCACTTTATTTTTTATTTGGTCTTTCAGTTTCTCAAGTGTAAAATTTTCTGTTACACTGCACAAGAATCTAAATGTAAGACAAGTGGTGACAAAAAAACTTATATGTTGAAGCTATCTAGACTGAAGCACTATGTATCAATTTGTTACTATACTAGAAGTTATTTAAACATAATTTATTTGATTATTCAATGACATTAAAATTATCAATATTATTGATATGGCTAACATAAAAACAACTAAAGTATAACATGATGCTCTTGGAACCTTGTTACTATATATACAGGTACAGTACTTGTTTTTCAGCAATTTTGACCACTGAGAAAAATTTTATCTATTAAACATACATAAAAATACAAAAATTTTGCACATGTTAATTTCAGCCAATTGGTGATCTTCTTGAGTTGTTATGACAACACCCATCTTTGCAGTCAGCAGTCGTTTTGCAAGAATTGCACGATTGTTTGTAGTTTGTATAATTTTTTACAATTATATTGTTTAAAGAGTCTCTTTCTATTTTGTCCGGTCTGGCCTGTCCAACCAGTCAGTTCTTAAATGGAACGTACAACTTCTGGTTCTGGCCAGAATGATCTTGTTCTTGAAAGTTTTCATTCAAGTGTTTGCTCATGGATCAGCTCTAACCACTCAGTTCTCTCGCTCTGGTTGACCAGAGCACGGGAATTTGGAAAGTTGT
Source organism: Umimayanthus kanabou (assembly GCA_025403525.1). Lineage (NCBI taxonomy): Eukaryota > Metazoa > Cnidaria > Anthozoa > Zoantharia > Parazoanthidae > Umimayanthus > Umimayanthus kanabou. The sequence continues at coordinate 12,198 of JAOBYH010488821.1, read as the reverse complement.
GGCAAGATAAAAATGTACATGTATGCACGCCTTGGAACTTTCCATTTAAACTGGCCTGAACCAGTTCTTTTTTGGCAAGCTCAGGAACAAACAACTGTAAAGCGACCTAAGTCTACAATAAAAAAGTTGTAGAGTACAATGCATGGTTGCATGGAGAAGTAAAACTCAATTTCTTGTGTTCAAGTTCCTTTACTCACTTATTCGATGTGCTCACTCCTCATATATCAATTTGAGCATTTGAAGAAAAATTCTATAACTTTTTACTGACAGACTAGATTAAACTGAAAACTTATAATGTAAGTTTTGAAAATGGGAGCTACAAGTTGTGTTTTAGTTGTGATTAGGGGGATTCGAGAGAAGATCTAAAATTGGGAAAGAAATTATTAGAATGCATCAAACACTGTACCTAAACTAGCAAGGGTCACCCCTAAGATATGTGTATACGAACTGGCATTCCTTAATTAAATATTAACTCCAGAAATTCATTTGAACTTACAAGTACCTAAGAAAAAACTAAAAATTTATTAAAAATTTAACAACTCGCCCAGGCCACCTCTTTTCTTCCCAAGTTATCCTTGAAAATGCTCAAACTGTTTGTGAATATTTATCAAGATTGGTACTGTACCACAATGATTCAAGTTTTTGATTCTTTAAATTGAAAGCAAGGTATTGGCAGAGTGAGATGTAATTACACAGAAACATCAGTATGAGTTGTTGCTCCCTCTCAGTTTCATTCATATATGAAAATCAGCTACTGCAACTTATCCAGTGTTTTCTTATACTTAGAAAAATGGCTGGTTAGTGGGCAACTGAAATGCTGGGAGGCAGAGCAGGTTTTGACTTTGGAAGGCCCAGAAAAGGCAATGAAGGTACTAGAGGAGGCATCATCACTTCTGGATAGAGCAAAACCCTTCGAAACTCAAGACAGTTACGATGTGGAACTAAGTCTGTATTTGTACGTGAAAGGTGAAATTTTGGAAGAGAAGAATGAAGCAGAGAAAGCTCTTAAAATGTTGTTACAGTCACTCGAGATCAGGAAAAGGGTTTTCAGGGAGCATGTACTGACGACAAGAACAATGAATGCAATTGGAAACTGTTTGCAACGCCTTGAAAGGTATGACGAAGCAGGTAACTACTATTTTGAGACAAAGCAGATGCGAAATAAGATTACTGGCTCAGACAGGCACTTTGATATGCCTTTGTGTTATAACCAGTTGGGTACACTCCATGAAACTAAGGGTTTGGCTGCAAAGAGCATGGAAGAGGCCAATCTAGAATTTAAAGCTTCCATAGACTGGTACCAGAAAGCTTTGGATCTCGAAGTTGAGCTTGGCATTTCAGGCTTTGGAAACACAGCCATTTACCACAGGAACATGGCCAACACATACATGCACATGGAGGACTATGACAAAGCTTTTGAGGCTGCGTCAAAGGCACTCGAGATTAGGAAGAACATCTTTAAAACACACCCAGAAACTGTCAAGAGTCTTTACCAGGTTGGAATAACCCTTGAGTGGAGAGTATTTCAAGAAGACCAGGCCCCAGAGTTGCTTCAACAAGCTCTGGATAACTACAACGAAGCAAGTGAGATGTTAAGTGAATTGCCAGAGCACAATCGAGGCCCAAAGGAGCTTCAGAAACAAATACAGGATCGGTGCAGAGCACTTCTGGAATATCGACAGGTATTTTCATGTTTTTTTTTCTTAAAAATCTCTGTCTTTGTTTATTTATGGGAAGAATATCCACTCACATAAATCTGTGCTCTTTTGTTGAGAAATGTTGTGAAGCACACAGTACTTTATTTTCTGACTTGTTCTTCTGTTGTAGAATAAGGGCAAAACAAAGGCAGAGGCTAAACCGGATGTAGGATCTGGTGAGTAGGGGTTTGTGTTATTCCCATGAATCCAATAGTTAGACCCATTTGCTGTAAATGAGGTTTTTTTAGTGGAATGACGAGTTTCCTTTCATTGACATGCTTGAGTTTTGGCTCTTCTCCCTAAAAAGGCAATTTGTTCCAAAGTTAAATTTAAATTATTGGTAGACAGTGCAACAAATTAGAATATACTTTTAAATATGGTGAGTCAAACATTATGCTTCAAAGGCTTGCCAGGACATACATGTGTGGCTGACCATGTAATGTCAAGGAAGTGGTTAAGAGTGTCAACTGAGCTTGATACATTCTGTTGCAATGTTATTGGGTCCTGTTGCTTTGCCATTCCTTAAAGTTTTTCACTGTCTTGCTAACCTCAGTCGTAGTTCCAGTGTGAATCGGCAACTCTGGTCATTCTGTGAGGTCTGGGCAGTTAAGTATTTCCTCAATGTTCTTTCCACTGCTTCTAACTTCTTTAATTTGTTTTTTATAAATTAGAAGATGGTGGTGGTCCTAAGATTCCAAGATATTTCCACCAAGCCCTACTTTTCCAGCATTCAATTATTATGTAAAAATCCCACTTTTCGCTTTCTTTCTTCCTGATGACATTGATTGCATTTAACTGATGTCATTGAAAGTGCTTGACATGGATTCCACTTTGATGAACAGTCTTACCTGGACAAACTGCAAGTTTCTTGTGGTGTGGGTGTCATGTGGAATAATGCAGCAAGGGAGGACCTTGGTGCCAGTAACTTAAAATTACAATGATTACAGTTCCATGTGAAACATGTCAAAGCTGTCCTTTCCATGCTTGTATTCTATTTTTTTTCATTTTTCTGTTTGTCTATCAGTTGTAAAATGGTATGATTTCCTAATCAATATTCCTAAATAGCCATATTTTCCAACCAATCATCCCCTCAAATTCTAAGTTCATGGGGAAAAATTCCTAGTTTTAACCTTAATTACTGTCGCATGTTGGGCAACATGCCTGAATTGTAGATAAAGACTCTGATTCTCCAGAAGAGATCTTGGAAGTCTCTGAAGCTGTTACTGCACAAACAGTGAGTGAAGTTGAGGTCTTGCCTGCTGCTGCTGCTGTGTCTCTAGGGCAAGAGATCGAAGTACCAGTTGATGGGCGCACAGCCCTTCATAGGTAAGTATATAAGCATGCGCAGTGAATCGATTGGTTTGAGTATCCATCACCCAACATGCATGTACGCATTTATCATTGGCTGGCCAACGTGTGTCTGTACATGCATCCTTTTATGTGGGTGCAAAACAGAAATGTATGTTTTGGTTTACTTTTACCTAAGAATGTAAGTTTTAGTCACATGCATTTATTTCAACAATGACTCCAATACTAAATCATAGTAGTTTAGATTTTGTTTCAAAGAGTATTACATTTTCATTAGTTTGGGAAAATGTGCAAACCGAATAATACAGTTGCTAAGGTGTTATAGTCAGCTGTGAACTTTGCCAAAACGAACAGCAAAATAGTCAGATTGGAAATTAAATCAGTAATGTTTTTTTCAAGAACAGTGGTTGAAATTGATGATATCACATTTTAATAACCGGTGGTGATAACGGTCTTTTTACTACTATTTCAACACCTTGTCTAATGATAAAACCGAAAAAAACAGAAAACATTTTAAATAACAGTGTACTTATATCATGTAAAGTTGTTTGTTTTAGCTGGTTGGACTTGTAATACCGAATATATTAAAATACGGTTTTTATATAAAACATGTTCAATTTTTCCGTAACTGAAGTGAAGCCTCAAAAAGTGATTTCTTTTGCGTAATTTATAGTGGCTTCGAAAAGAACCGGGTTTTTTTTGTATTGATCTGACAGGTCAGGATTCTAGGATAATATTCATGTGAGAAATCCTGAATATAAGGTAAACAGTCAAACGTGCATGTGGTACACTCGAGTGAGTAAAAAGCACTTACCTGGGTGTTTATTCGTGCATGTGACATAAACTTACTCGTTCGCAAGGATTCTTGGCAAGCTCTGAAAATCGCACCTTCCCTGGAAAGAATGCTTCAGCGAATTAATGTTGTTCTTTACACTGTCTCGTTCAGACAAACAGCTATAAAATCAGAGTGGTCTGTGAAGCAGTTCAAATATTCGAAAATCCCACTGAGAACAGCAACATAATTTCTCCATCGCTCTGCAGCAGACGTGTAGTGTACACTCGATCTCTTTCTTTAATCATGTAGAAGTCGAACCTTTCGCAAACTGCCACCAATTAGTGACTGAAAACCTTTTGGACTCATCCTCACCCAATTGCATCTCATCCGAGCTTAATTCTGACTGATTATCACTCGAATATTTCGGCTTGAAGCTGAAGGTTTCAGCACTGAACTTTCTTTAGTCGCCATTTTTTGCTGGGGCTTGGGCACGGCATGCAACACCACGTCATAATTCAAGATGGCGGCGGCTGGGAAATTCGAATTAGGCCAAAAACGCAAAGCAAATGGCCTGGCATTGGCGCTGTGAACAAAATTACAGAGTTAAACCCCCAAACCATAATATGGAAACGTTAAAGTTTTATTTGACGGCCAAAGTGATTTTCAGCCGAGGTTCCCTTTAACTCGTAATGGATGAAAGTACTGGTGAGCATTTACATATATGGACACAGTAGTTTTGAAATTTAACACTGCAGCTTTTTTTTTAACAGCAGTTTAAAAACTAGTAAATACTTTACAGATTCAGTTACTCACGGTGCTCTCACACACAGTTTGCAGTTTTAAAACCGCTTTCAGTCTTTCTTCGCTTTTGCGAAGTTCATGAATACATATATATTTTTTAACTGCATGCAAATTCTACAAAAACAATCCAGCTCAATCTACACCTGAGTATTTATGGGCATTGGAGATTTGTACCCACTATTTAGTTAAATCCGGCAACAATCCGAAATAAAACTGCAAGCAAACAGACTCACAAACAGAGCAAATGGCCAAACCGTATTTCCATCGAAAGGAAGCACGACACAATATATTGTTTTTTGATAACCAGACTTGGTGGTATGAGCATATTCGAGTACCATGCGTAGTGACAAAAATGCATTGCAATTCATGGTGCTTGATAGAAAGTCTAGATAATTAAACTGGCAAACAATACAGTTAAATGTAACACAATAATATATAAACGTTCGTGGTCAGCTTGGTTTTGCTGCATTTTTATAGGTCCTGTCTTGTCAGTAAACAATGTGTTTGACAAAAATAATAACTGGACAAAAGTGCTATTGTCACTGCCATGGAAGTGTTTGCGTTTTGAAACCACTCGATGGGAAGCTATGTTATTCAAGATGAAACTGAACCAAAGCACATGACCATTTATTCATTCATTTATTCATTTATTTATTTATTCATTCATTTATTCATTTATTTATTTATTTATTTATTCATTCATTCATTCATTCGTTTATTCATTTATTCATTTATTTGTTTGTTTGTTTATTTGTTTGTTTATCTATTTATTTATTTAATATTTATTTTTATTTATTTATTTAGTTAATTAGTTAGTTAGTTAATTAGTTAGTTAGTTAGTTAATTAGTTAGTTAGTTAATTAGTTAGTTAATTAGTTAGTTAGTTAGTTAGTTAGTTAGTTATAACAATATTTAGACAAAGATCCCAGTTCAGCAAAGCTGGTTTGAATGGGGTTCTGTTTAAAGTAACTTACAGACAAAATTTATATTGCAATACAAAAATTACATTATAAAGTTAAGGAATACTAAGACAAAAACATTAAACATATGGTATTGGCATAAAATTAAGTTAGTCAGCTAGATCTTAGGTGCTTTTTGAGGCCAGACTTGAATTTAGTTAAGTCATGTGCCCTCCTTAGGTCCAGCGGTAGGGAATTCCAGATCTTAGTATCACTGAACCTGAAGGAGCCCTGGTATTTAGTTGTTTTAGCAAGAGGCAGACGGAGCAAATCTCCATGGCGCGTATAGTAAGAAAGGAAATCTTGCGAATGGCTGAAGTCATTAAGTAAGTAAGGTGGAGCCAAGTTATGTAGACACCTAAGACTAGCATGCTTTTAAGGAAGTCCCGGAGGGATTGCAGCGAAGGCCAGCTGAATATACGCGACACCTGTGATTGTGAGACTTTGTGCCCTTCAATAATACTGGCGGCACGTCTGTGTGGCTTACCTAAGTATTCTCGAAGTGATCAACTAATCTTTTTCAGAAACACTGATTATTGCCGCACTACTGAATGCGCTTACTATTTTGAGTACACTTATTTACAGATTGCAGTGTTTCAGAAACTCCACAGTACTATTTGTGTAAAATCATGCGTTTCTCAACAACACCACAGATTTGGTTGATTTGCTCCTTTGTCTGTGTGAAGGTAGGCACAGTCAATTAGGCAGTATTGGAATCTCAAAATGCTAGTCAAACAATTTAAAAAGTTCTACGTGAACTTTCAGAACTGAAGTAGAGAATGCCATCGCGGTGCCCTAGTTTAATTTATTTGCAGTGGTTTTTCCAGGATGCAGGTTCACTAGGTCGTTCACTTTGGAGTCTACCAGCGTTTAATTCCTGTCGTAAAAAGTCTGAAGTGCTAAGACAGGTCATTGGTCCAACATCGAAGTGTAATGAGATTTTAACTAGTGTTAATCAGTGCCATCAGTTCCCAATACCAAATGTCTTTCTTCCATTCTTGTTTCAAAACTTATCTTATAAATGATTTAAAATCTAAACCCTTTGCTTGGTGTTGAATTATGAAAATAAACTGCGCATTTCTCACAACCACAAAACCAGCTACTAAACAGAACATGGAATGATTTTACCCAGAATTCTTACGAATGAGCATATTTTATTGCGATCCCCAATGTGTTACTAATAATGGCTTCACGGCTGGCATTAGTGTAGACTTAGATCTGATAACATGTACAGCAGGTGCTGAGAATAAGATGTACACTCCTAGTATATATAGACTCCTTAGAATGTCGAGCTTGATGCCTCCAAGTAAAAGCAATTGTCGTTATTTATAGTATTTCAAACATTTGGTACACGGGTCCATAGAATAAAGGAAAGCCGGTAATTTTTGCAAGTCTTCGCAAACTTAATTTTTGTCGCTTAAGACTGTGACGGCCGTTACCTCAAGCTGTATTTGTGTTGGCGGGATGGTACTTCGTTGGGAGTACATTACGGGGTGTACCATAATTTGTTCTACAGTAGGGGCTGTTAAAAACAGCTAATCGTTAATACTTTGCATACTTTTTAGTATTTCAGTAATGCCAGGACCCTGCGCGTGGAATGTGATGCAAGCAGGTACATATTTGTGGTTCCCAAAGAATGCCGTGGAGTCCACCACGCAGCTCACGTTGTTTATGTGGTTACATGACAAACGTGCACCTCCGTTACTTGAAAGCGAGGCATTAGTGAGCCCGGTAGTGGAGGTTGCCCCTGTGCGAACAGGCGGTGGCACTGTGTTCAATGAACCGGTCAAGCTGGTTATGTCTCATGGTGCTCCAGATAACAAGGGTTATGAAGTGGTAATCAAACAACTGGACGAAGAGTCTGGCCTTTGGGAAGACCTGGACACCGTAGACATTCGATCCTCATCTGGTAATTTCAGTTGTATAATCTACCGTTTGTGTTAACCTGAATGCTTAAGGAATACACTGCAGTTTTTATTACTACTGACCCCTCAGAGGATTTGTCATCTCTCTGAAGTTTATTGTTTGTTGTTATTAAGATAAACCGCACTTTTGTAAGTTATATTTATGAATATTCGTATTTTGTGTCTCCTGGAATTCTCGGTTGAATATCTTCTTTTCATTAGAGCTAGTGATGGTGTTAGCTTTAAGATTGTCAATTTTGATGTTAATAGTTTTACTACAAAAACCGTGAGCTTTACAGCGTTCATTGCTCATTAGCCAATCAGACAAAAGCTCGCAACCCGGACTTACTGTATATAAACCGTAAGGCCAACGATCTCCTCGACTTGCTTAGCATCACATTACTATTTTTAATATAAGCCATGGTGGTGTGTCCATATTTTATTGTGTTTTTACATTACCTTGGTTTTCGGAGAGAATGAGGCCAGAAAAAGGGTTTTTATTTTTCACCAAGGTCAACTAAAATTTGAACTGGTTGGTCAGGTGGCACACTGTTGTACTAACGCAAAACAAAATAAAGTTGATGCAAAATGTACTGAAATCTTTAAAATTTTAAAATGTTACAAAGACTTGATGTATACTGTAATAAACCTCTTAACGCAAAATGTGATAATGCATTATTACAAAAATTGATGTGGTATGTTATTTGCGGTAAGATAAAGCTAAATCCTTTCCCGAGCCAAGTGGCTCATAAGGCCGGCAGTTATCTCCGATTTCATTAGTGTTAAGCGGATGAGTCTATGACTCCCCCTGGACAGGACACTAATCCATCGCAGGTTAGCCCCCAGCAGAAGCTGGTACTCATTTATACAGCTGAGTCGACTGGAGCAAGTCGAGTAAAGTGCCTTGCTCAAGGAAACACAACGCAGTGGTCAGGCCGGGGTTCGAACTTACGACCTTTGGGTTACGAGTCGGACACGCTATCCACTCGACCACTGCGCGGCAGTAGGGTTTGGTGCAAAACTGACGCTTCCAATGCTTTATTCTTTTCATTATAAAAATTTCTGCTCTGATGAAGGCAGCTTTGGTCCCAGCCTGGCAGCAGATATTTCACCATATCAGCTCATCTTGATCAAACCACACATTTGGCGTAGTCACCAACGCAAGAAAATAATACTTTTTATAAATACAAGTCTTCCGGTTTATATACCAGTACTCGGGTTTCCTTTTATCACGAAATGTTTGGACATCAAACGCAAAACACTACGAATTTCATCGTGATTAACAAAACAGTTCGTTTGATTATCAAAACAGACCTTTGAATATTTACTTGCCATTCATTCTCATACTCTAACAAACTAACATATACTTTTGATTAGATATTGAAGATGAGTATGAGAAACCAGAGGATATCACAGATTATCGGATCCCTGTTGCTGAAGCTAAGATAATGAAGTGCTCTACCTTCGCTGTGGTCTATCGTCTCCGCACTTACAAGGCCGAGATCAGCTCAAAGGGAGGAACATTGGCACCTGATAATATTGACGGAATCAGCGTGGTCTTTCCCAAACTTGCAACACGAACAACATTTAATCTTGGATTAACGGTACGTGACTATATTACCAGGTATAGCAGAAAATCAGACTGAGTTTTTAGTTGATTTGCAAAAGCGACAATATTTTAAAAAATATTTAGGGAATTGGGAACCTACATGTTAATTTGCCCCAATTAATTAATTTGCACAATTCAGGCAACCATTGTCATGTCGAAAACACCGTGAGTCATTTATTCTGCTTGTTGTACTCTTTTACTGACCTTGACAAACTATCAGGTAAACTTACAATGATATACCTTTACGTTCATTTTAAAACTACACGTTCGCAATGCACTTCTACATTGTCATTAATAGGTACAACACGTTCCACATTCATCGCTGGCAATGCAAACAAAGCCATCATACACCACGCCGATCCTCCACTTTGACTGTCCAAGTGATCTGAAGTTAACGAAACCCGTCACTGTTAGAGTCCCACTGACTTTCGAAGGTGAGCCATTGATGGGTGTTGTACAAATTTTGTTATTATTACTTTTGCAGGGACTTGGTTTACCATATCACTCTATGACATAAAAACTGTTACAGAATACAATTTCTTTGAAATTCTTTGGTGCAAATAACAAAAGATTGATCAATATAACATTGCGTGAAACTTGACAAAGCAAAGTCTATGGTAATATATATAGTAATGAACCGCAGTTAACTGGGCTAACTAGTTTTTATAGGTGTCCATGGGCCGAATAAAGGGAACCTTAGGGTGGTTTAAATAGTAGTTAACATTTTGAATTGACTTGAGGGAGGAACTAGGTCAGGGTCCAGGAAGACAGAGTCGGGTTGTCATTGTAGATTTAAAGCCAAGGTTTAAAGGAATTCATCATTAATTATAAGCTCTGTATTGCATATTCACAGATGAAGTTTATCTGAAAATTTGATTTAAATTATTTTAATCCTACCTTTTCACAACTCGGACCAGACAATGAAGTATCACCCTCTTGTTTAGTTAAGGCAATCGAAACAATTGTTAAATTGAGAATAGGAAGATGGAGAATGTTGGTAGGTTTTTTGAATCTCAGTAGATAAGGATTTTATTGTTGAAATCAAATGGCGTTTGCCAGTGGGTCAGGTTTTTAACATTTCCAATACAAGTAAGAATCAAGAACTCACGGACAAAAATGATTTTTCGATTTTTTGTATACCTAGTTCATAAAATCTCTTGGTGAACTGTTATCGACTGTTATCAACTTTCCAAATTGTTTTTGTTTTCGATAAATTTGGCAAAACCTGAAATGCCAACGGTACGGGTAAGACACGCCGTTTAATTTTGTCCAAAAATTACACAAGTTTAACACTCGTGACGCAAAATTTTCCATCGTAAAATGAACTTTCACACTTCATCAGTTTGTCACTTTGTGAACCTAAAAATCTAGATCCTAAATAAATGCATTAATATTTAGATAAACTTTGGTAAGCCCGAAGTTCGCTATATTCAGCACCTCAACAAACTCAGATACAAGAGGAAACTTCAAATGCAAAAATGATGCCCCGGTATATTGAATTTGGCATTCAATTTCATACTGGAAGAAGCTTGGGCAGTGCGTTATAAACTGTAAGCTGTGGAAAGGCATGTTTGGAGATCAAGTGTCCAATTTCAGTTCGCTATTTAGCACTAGGCAATCCAGAGTTCAAAGTTCCTTATCTGATGAAAACTCACACATGTAATATCCAGTATCAAATACAAAATTAATGGTTGCCGCAAAAGTGACAAGATGTGGGATGCTGTTTTATAGCCTACAGATACGAGTTGTCTGTTTCAGGTCGCGCATTTTCCAATCTAGATCTATAATTCTAGTTCTGTAGTTTGTCTTCGCGGTGTTCAATGCAGTCGAGTGCCCTTCCTTACAGATATGGCATTGTCATTGTTATTTTCATTATCTTCATGCACGTGATCGCGCATGCGTACCAGTGAAAGCATAGGAGCAAAATATTTTACTTTTACTTTTTTGCGTCTGCGAATTAGAAAATTAATCAGACGCGGCGCGCATTGAAATTCGTCCCAAAAGATGTCCAAATCGTAATAATAATTACAAAACACACATCACAGCATTAGAGTTATGCAGACTCGAATAACACTTGCATTCCTCAGGTGGTCTATCTGTACTCTTATGTGACATAACGCTTAATCACGCTGACAGATGAACGTCACAGAACAGCGTTACCGGATATGACTCGTAGAAGTTATTGTACATACGTACAATACGTAGATACGTACATAGAGTACTGTACGTAAGACATACGTGCATTGAGTACTGTACATAAGACAAGATACGTACATTGAGTACTGTAGGTAAGACAAGATACGTACATTGAGTATTGTAGGTAAGACAAGATACGTACATTGAGTACTGTAGGTAAGACAAGATACGTACATTGAGTACTACATGTTAGACAGGATACGTACATAGAGTACTGTAGGTAAGATAATTGTTACATTGAGTACTGTGGGTAAGATAATTTAGGTACATTGAGTACTGTAGTTAAGATAATTTAGGTACATCGAGTACTGTAGTTAAGATAATTTAGGTACATTGAGTACTGTGGGTAAGATAATTTAGGTACATTGAGTACTGTGGGTAAGATAATTTAGGTACATTGAGTACTGTGGGTAAGATAATTTAGGTACATAGAGTTAAGTGTGTTTAGGTTTCGTTAAATGTTCCTTTTCTATACTTTAGATGAAGTTGCTGCTCCATCAGACATTGATTCACAAGAGTTGAAAGTATTTTATCGAAAATCGGTCGAGAGTCCAGATGAGGGAAACTGTTGGGAGGACAGGACAGGGAAGATGGAGATACCCCCGAAACTGAAGAATGGAGTGGTGGAACTTCACTTGAAGAGCTTTTCATAGTAAGTGAAATGCCAAAACACTGTTTCTTTTAAACGGGCTTTATATTGCTACCAACCTATTTACCTACCTTCCACATACGTACACATTCATACACACATGCATACATACATACATACACACACACACACACACACACACATACATACATACATACATACATACCTAAAACACACATACCTACCTACACACACACACACACACTCACACACATAAATACAGACAGACAGACAGACAGACATATGTACATACATGTACATACATATCTGCCTACACACGGACTCACACACAGACAGACA
>JAOBYH010488820.1:0-21902 GCA_025403525.1 Umimayanthus kanabou | reverse complement strand
CCAAAAATACCCAAATATGGTCAGAACTAATATAATGTCATAAATAGGAAAAAAGTGATGGCCTAATAGGATGGCCTAATAGGATGGCCTGATAGGATGGCCTGATAGGATGGCCTAATAGGATGGCCTAAGCATTATGATATTATACATGTACATTATTGTACTCCACTATTTACCTCCACTTCAGGAAATAATTGTTGATGAGTATATCAATTTATGTATTTGCTTTTAAATAGCTTTATTGCAATTGGTAGCTACAGTATCTTGGTATATTACATCCATGGATGTTTCATGGACCCACAGTATTTATTTGCAGGCATACTGTATAATGTTATATTATGTCCTCAACTAATTAAGTAATAAAAACAGATCTCTTACAAATTTAGATCCTGATAAAGATAAGTACAATCATGTACTCTGTGATATTTTCTTAGTGTCTGAAACCTTTCTTAGCAGAGGGAGAGCTATAAATATTTTATCTGTTTGCTTGACAGTTTCCAAGAGCTGAAAGAAGTGAGAGTGGCGTTCCAGCTGTATGAACATGAAGACATGTTGGGTCTGGTGGTGAACCAGCACCTGCTAATGAGAACACTCAAGGTTGGACTAGTAACAGGCTGTGGTGGGCATTACTAACTTTTAATGTGAAATGAAATATATAGTATATATGAAGACATTGTTGGGTCTGGTGATATATATAGACTGGTTAGCACCTGCTCATGAGAACACTCAAGGTTGGGCTGGACAGGCTGTAGTGGATGTTACCAAGTTACATGAAATGGAATATATACCGTAATTTCTCTAATATTAGCCCCCTGGGGAGATTATTAATTTCAAGCACTTTGGAACTTGAGGGCTTATTAGAGAGGCGGGGCTTAATAGAGGGGGCACGGCTTACTAAATTGAACAGAATATCACAGCTACACAGCCAAAGCTGAAACATACCAGTAATCGCTTTTACACAGTGAGAAATGCAAACTAAACTTTGAACACTACAAATTTATATATGTACATGATTGGTTGTTAAAACTGTGTGAAAGTCATACTTCAGCAAAGTTAATTGTATCAATGTACATGTATTGTATTTTTAAAGCCCCACAGGAGGAGGTTTATTTATTTTGAGCATTTTTGAAGGGGTTTAATAGGGGGAGGGCTTAATAGAGAGGGGGCAAAACAATTAGCGAAACAAACCAACAAATTAAGGTATCATAATTTATTTAATATTTACTATTCTATTATTATTATTATTATTATTATTATTATTATTGTAAGTTATTATTATTATTTATAGATGTATCTGGATCTATACAATGTAGGTCTCTTGAGGTGTACTTTTAAAAGGGTGTTCAGATGTACATGTGTAATGAATGAGAATTATCTAGACACATTAAATATGAAATTGTCAGGAACTCAGGATACAATTAAAGGTGTAGAAGGTCTAGAAGAGACTGGAGGTTTCCACAACTTTGTAGAGGTGTCCATATAGGTATCCAGTGACCAATGTCATTACATTTTGAACTGGGAGGGTGTACAAGGATGGGTTGCATGTACGCGAAATCGAAAATTAAATGTTTACATTTTAATTACTTTTATATATGCAAGAGTTGGGAAGGACATGCGCCATACGCAAATGGAGCATAAATTCAGAATATGGCGCAGCGGGACTAGATTGCGCGCCCGTGTCCCAGGCCATTCGTACAGAACCGGTGTAGATTTCCAGAACAATCTCTTGCAATGGCAGATTGTGTTTTTGATGTAAGTTAGACACGATCTACATGTACGATTCGTGGATCGTTGATCGTGTGTTTTCCTTTAAACGCTGCCATACGCCGACAAGCTTTAAGTCTTTACAAAATGTAATTAAGTTTTCTCGGTACTACAGTAGTTGATGTCGGTAACTGAACATAATAATAATTTTTATAGGTGCTGCAGAGGGTTTTTACTTTTCTATTTGTTTTTGTCGATACATTTGTTCATGTTTGAGTTTTGTACTAATTAATAATATCTTAATTGCAGCTTACAAACAAAAATGTGTTTACTTATTAGCTTTCAGAGAGGAAGAGAAAAACATTTTTCTTTGTCATTCGGATAATAAAAATCAATTCAAGGTCTTTGTTTTCCTTGTAGTTTTATGTGTCTTGATAGTTGGCAGTGGAATCTGACGGTTTCGAGCGCTTTAAATTATTCGCCGGAAGTAAAAAACAAGAGTTGAGTACACAGTCTGCATGTTTGACAAGTTGTCGAAGTTGACAAAAAAATATAACTGCTTGTGAAAGTGACTTCAAAAGTTTTTTTTATATTAAGTTCGAAACGAGTTAATTAACTTTTGTTGTGCACAATGTGCCTTCCGCTCCATACGGCCAATTGTGAGCGAACGTTTTCGACCCAGAACCTCATCGTCACCAAACTGAGAAGCAGGCTGGCTCCAGAAATAACTGACAAGTTAAGTCCGGATTAAAATCTATGGGAAGGGGTTGCAGGAACACGACCTTAATAGGGCTCTTGCAGTCTGGCATCAACACAAAAAGCGACTTTTGAAAACAGGCAGTGTAGCTAGAACAAAACCAAATTAGTAGAGCTTGTTGTAAGGGCCAGGAAGAGTGTGGCAGCATCATCCGCTTTTAAATACTTTGTCAGTCACTTGACTAACATCGCGCCAGCGTGTTTTACTGAACAATCAGCATGGACATAGTTGATTTCCCGCTTGTTTAGTTGAGTACATATTTTCGTCTTTTCTTTTGTTTCAAGCAACATTGTAAAGCTAAAAATACAAAGCAGTGTAAGCGTATGATGGTAAAGGAAAACATACAGATCTACATTAGATACATTTCAAACAAAAAAGTCCTTTTTTTAATAAATGTCTACTATCAGTATGGTTAAAAGTTTCTGGCACATTAAATTTTGATAGTGGCCCATAAATTTCAAAAAATGGCCCATTGATTTTCAAGGAAACGGGCCATTGGCCCATGGGCTTTTCGGTCCTTCCCAACCCCTGTATATGTGTTAGAATTTCGCCAGAAGCAAATGCGACTGGTGTTGCTAATTACTTGCTAATATTTTCAGATCCAGAAGTTAATAAATTCATTTGCAACTAGTTTTATCGTCTTTGGCAAATTTACTTATTGGGAATGCATCATGATTGTACAGCGTGTATTAATTTTTGGATTGTTGCGAATTTGCTCTGCAGGAATTCCTTATACTGCAAGCTTTACCTCTCATTTGAATGTTAAACAGCCTGGTCCCTACCCTAATGTTTTCATTTGCCTACCAAAAATGTCAAAATGTAAATAGGCTGATTCTGAAAACCCAATATTTAGTATTGTACAATGAGAGCTCAGTAATAATTGTACTTAAAGTGTTTCGCTGTATTTGATCATGATCAGGTCAACAGATCGAGCTGAGAGTGGCTGACCTTTTAACTACCCTGCGTTTCAGCCGGCCCACTGACTATACCGAAGGTGTAGACTTTTTTAGCTGTATGCAACGCAGGCTTTAAGACCTTTCAACCGACCATGCATCCTTGTTTTCACTTTCAGATTTGTGGGAGAGTTGTTTCGCCTTTGAAATTGATGCAACATGTGAGTAAATATGCGAACATTGATAAGCTTTGAAAAAGAGCACAGTATTGAAGTTGTTTTAAAAATTTGTTTGAGCTTGTCCAGTTCACTCACTGATACAACTTCACACCATCGATGTTTTAGTCAGTGTACGTAGCATCCTCTTTGTCACTGTGCGCAATATGTCAACATAAATACCAGGGCCTTCCATATATGCACATGACACACGGAATTTATTCAGGAGTATCTTCTAAATTGACCTTCAAATGTACGTTAAAGCTGAGTCTTGTTATCAACTACTGAGATCTGTTGCATTGGTTTATGCTTTTATTGGTGAGCCAAATGAATTAACGTTAGGTTTCCACATCGTGGGGACTATATATCCCTCAATTCTGGACGGTACCACTCGGTTTGAAGATGTTCGAGTCACTTCTACAGCTTTCTTGAACAATATGAAAACTACCGTTGTCTCAAAGGATCACGGTAGTTGAATCGCAATTTTGCAGACTTAAATTTAAATTCATTGGAGAGAGATGATGGACCATGAAACTCAGTTTCATGGAACTGTTTATGCTAAGCACTGTGGCAAGAAATTTTACAGGATACTCATGGGCTATGATATTAATTCGTGGAATATTCGTGGTTCATTATAACAAAAACGTCTTCCTTATTTAATGTTTTTTTCCGCATGGCCATGAAAATTTCATGGTATTTAACGGTGACAAGTTTCATAGTGTTATGTACCTCCACTGTGAATATTTTTTTTAATTGTTTGTGGAAGTTCCTGGTGTAATTACCTCAGTAGATATACAAATAGTTTAACCTTTTTTAAAAGTTATTAGTTGTAGTATCTCCACTGGATGTAGTTACAAATTTTGTTTTTAGCCATATGGATAGATCAGAGGTAAAGCTTGAAAATAGCGAAAAAAATTTGTGATATCTCATATACAGAACGAGATTTTGAAACAGAAAAATTTCACCGGAAGTGGGCTTGAGGGGGCGCCAAAACTTTTAAAAGCTTTTTTCTCGAGATTACTTTTATGTTAAAACTACGAGACTCTCGAAGTTCCAACTCGGGTAGTTTTTCGTCCACTGATTTGAAATTTGGTAGTTTATAGCTAAATAACTGAAGTCGTTAAAACCGTGTCAGCGTTTTTAAAAATTTAAAAAACTTTTCAAGCTATCGCGAAAAAACTCCGCCGCTTTCGATTACGAAAGTGCTATTTCTGGATTTTGGCTGTAAAATACAAACAAAGCAACCTTTCAAAAAACGCTGACACGGTTTTGGACTGGGAATAGTGTCAAATATGAAATTGTAATAATTGGTGCCATCAAACGAAACACGTCCGACTTGGAACTCCGGAAAGGGAAAACAAAGGTCGGAAAACAAGGCGTTTGTTCTCTTTATTTATTTGAAATTACCAAATAAAAATTAAACAGCTATTTAGAGAATGTATTAAGCTTTTCAGTGATATATAGGGTTAGGTCACGAATTAACAGAGATATGCTCCATTAACTGAAAACACCGCTCAAACTGAACAGTAACCTTAACTGATTGCTTTGAACATCTCAAAATGTACAAATTGAAAAGAAACGCTTTCGCTCCGGCAGTTGTTATATGCATGGTTTTCAAGATATATGTATTCTTAAATTGTGAACCGACGAGGTTTTGTTTTAAAAGAGTGAAGAACTCTTTAGCCCATTTCCTTTTCTAAAGAACACCTAAGCTGACATGTGAGTGTTGTTGAACCAGCGGGTTAGACCGCTTGTCTTGCTGTCAAAGCTCACGGTAATATTTCATGGCTTTGTTGATCAGGTTTGAATGCTTTTGCCATCTCTTACTGCACCGGTGATGAAAAGTGTCGATCTCGAAAAATTTACGTCGCATTGTCATGTACTATTGGTTGAATCACACATTGACTCGCGATCGTGGAGATTGAGAACCAGTTCCTATAGTTAAGTAGTGAAATATTGTATATGTTTTAACCAGATCAAACATATGAAGCGACACTTGCCAGAGAGGCTCTTGCTGTACGAGTTCATGGATCTACTGTTACTGTAAGTACCACTGCCGTACAGACGGCGAACATCCTAATGTGAAGATAAGTTCAGTGTTGAGTTCTAAATGTATATTAGAACAAAAAATATAGTTATTTGGTGTCAATGGAATACATGCTCGGCAATGAAAACTATAATAAAGAAAGCAAAGATTACGAGTCTTTATTTGTGTACATATTTCTTGTTTTATTTTTTGCAACTTACAATGAATGATTTAGAAATATTTTACAACGAACAATTTGGAATCTAGGGCTCTAAAATGTACAGTTTAAAAACTAAAGATTAAATAAATTTATTTTTGTTTTGTCTCGAAATTTATCAAGAATAACAAGGAAAAAGTGTGTAAATAAGAGCCAGCAAATTTTCTGTACCTTCTGTGAAGTTCTGGTGTATTGTCTTAAGTCAATCAGAGTGCGCATTTTGTTAAAATTTATGCTGTAACAACATTGTTCTTTTGCAAGGTGTGAAAGAGAGTCGCAGGTTGAAGTAAAGGTTGTGACAAGACCCACGGGACTGGACAGGCATCAGCTCTACAAGGTACACATTTTCAGCATCTATTTTCTTACATCAAAAGCAAGAACATTAAATTCAATGGCATTTAGCCGAATTTCAATAATTTCTCTTAGTTTGTTAGAATTCTATTATAGTTGTGGTTGAACAAAATGTGACTCTGCTCGTACTTTTAAAAATAATTTTTTTATACTCTAAGAGTTTAAAAACAAAGTTTTGAGTTTTACTTTTTGGCAAGTTCAAATGTTCTGATTTGCATAAGCCGTCTTTCTCACCACTTTGGAAGGTGTAAAGCTGGCCATTCTAGTTAAAAGAGGGCATTTTGACAAGTCTTTTTTGATATGATTGGCCTGGACATATAATTGGCAGTAAACGTTTCTGTACCCAACATTCTTAACTGGAAAACTTGGCTGTTGTATTCAGTTACTGGTCTCATACAAACAGGAGCAGTACAAGTTGGCAATTTCTTTTTTGGTGGGGGTAGGAGAGGGCATTATGGAACAATAACTTTCGGGAGGCAATGTGGAACAGTTCCTTTCGGGGTAAATGTGGGACAGTTCTTTTAGGGGGCAATGTGAAACAGTTCCTTTCGGCAGTTCCTTTCGGGCTCACTGTGGGACAATTCTTTTAGGGGGCAATGTGGAACAGTTGCTTTCGGGATCAACAATATGGAACAGTTCCTTTCGGGGTAAATGTGGGACAGTTCTTTTAGGGGGCAATGTGGAACAGTTCCTTTCGGGAGGCAATGTGGAACAGTTCCTTTCGGGGTCAATGTGGGACAATTCTTTTAGGGGCAATGTGGAACAGTTCCTTTTGGGTCAACAATGTGGAACAGTTCCTTTCGGGGTAAATGTGGGACAGTTCTTTTAGGGGGCAATGTAGAACAGTTCCTTTCGGGGTCAACAATGTGGAACAGTTCCTTTTGGGAGGCAATGTGGAACAGTTCCTTTCGGGGTCAATGTGGGACAATTCTTTTAGGGGCAATGTGGAACAGTTCCTTTTGGGTCAACAATGTGGAACAGTTCCTTTCGGGGTAAATGTGGGACAGTTCTTTTAGGGGGCAATGTAGAACAGTTCCTTTCGGGGTCAACAATGTGGAACAGTTCCTTTTGGGGTAAATGTGGGACAGTTCTTTTAGGGGGCAATGTGGGACAGTTCCTTTAGGGAGGCAATGTGGAACAGTTCCTTCGGGGTCAATGTGGGACAGTTCTTTTAGGAAGCAATGTGGAACAGTTCCTTTCGGGAGGCAATGTGGAACAGTTACTTTCGGGGTCAATGTGGGACAATTCTTTTAGGGAGCAATTGTTGAACAGTTCCTTTCGGGGTCAACAACGTGGAACAGTTCCTTTAGGGGTCAATGTAAAGCAGTTCCTTTAGGGGTCAATGTGGAACAATTCCTTTAGGGGGCAATGTTGAACAGTTCCTTTAGGGGGCAATGGGAAACATTTCTGTTTGTCCTTTCGGGGGTAATGTTGAACAGTTCCTTTAGGGGGTAATGTTGATCCATTCCGTTAGGAGTTATCTGGAGTTCACTATACTTGTAGGTCACAGTAAGAAAGTAAAACCAGGTTTCTTTTCATTTCCTGGGATGATTTCAAAGCTTACAAAAGGTATTTGTAAAATAATGCAGTTGTCTCTGTTTAAACATCTTTAAACCATTCAGTTCTTGTTTTATAAAATATTACAGATATCCAACTTTGAATCCGTGTTGATTCCAGACGACGAGAAAAGAATACAGCAACTCAATCATTTGTATGAGGTGAGTGTTTTGAATCTTGTTTCTTTCCCTTGTTAACTATTTGAAACACTGGTGACTTCAGCTTCCATACAGGAGCTGTATAAAAGACGTAATATCGAATTTTAATTGACAAAAAAGGTTATTAACAAAATGAAAAAGAAGGGACAATTAACGATTACTCAACGAGCACACATTGGATATGAGGCTGGTTCAAACCAGAAACGTTTGCTAACAAGGTCTTCGTCGAGGACTGGATATCTGAAAAGGTTCTTTGCAAGACCTTGGCAACCAACTACAAAGAAAACATAAAGAGAAACTAACCAAAGATCCGCAATTTTCAAATTCGTTTAACATTGCCTTCAGTTCTTACAAAATGATTTGTTTAATAAATTTTGGTCGAAGATTCGTCCAGCTATGTCCTGAAAAGTTGGTTTTCCAGTAAAGTTGCAACGGAAAAGTATCAATGTTAACAAATGAATGAATGAATATAGTCACCAATGGAAAGTTGAACCAAATTATACAAATTTTCGAATCAGAAAAATTGGGGCCAGTCAATATATATACTGAAGAGTTTATTTTCAAGGAACTCGAGTTTTGGCTTAATTGGCCATCTTGATGCTTTGTGAAGGACACGCGTGGAACTTTAGTACCCAGCTGCCCTTGAGTATAAACCAAGCGGAATTAAGCGTAAAAACAGAAGGATTAGGATCAGTACTTCCGGTTTTAAGAAACACCAATTTCAGTGTTTTGAACAAAAGTTTGAGTGGTTTTGATAATTTCCCGTATCCCCTCCTCCAAAAGCCCCCAAAAGTTGCAGTCATCTTTTCTTTCTCTGAAATATGATGGACCAAAATAGTAAGAACTAAATGTGGCACCAACTTTTACTAAAGACGGGTGGTGATCCCTTGACCTGGTCAAACACTGAACAAGTCTATAGCAGACCCGAAAGCTTGGAATTCTTCTGTCTACTTGGTGTAGCGTCCAAAGTAAAAAAATCAACATAAATTAATCTCTCTACACAACCAAGCACAACAAAAGTTGCTAAATGTAGTACAGTTACGAAACAATAGATTTGTAATATTTACTGAATGCAGCATCGAATCAATTGCTTTTCCCCGACAATGTAGTTTTTAATTTTGAAACCCGTGTATCGCAATTGTTTCACAACAGGTTGGACTGAACAAAGTCCCAACAGGAAACAAGCAGCATACATCCTGGAGAGACGAACAGTACTACTTGGTGGACAGCCAGCCTCGTATCGAGCTGGTATGTATAACAATCCAGACAGTGTGTGTTTGTCAGCGTGCAGATATGTAGAGGGACAAATAGTTTTGACAGTAGACAATATACAGTATGTTAAATGGGTACCGTTACGGGCAACGATTCATTATATGACGTACTACATAATTCCGGAAGCTTTTGCCGTGTGGTGTAGCGGCGAGGGAGGGAGAGAGTCACACTGCAGTTGCTTTTCGTTTCAAAACGTTACAACAACAGCAATAATAACAATCTTTGTTTGAACCCATGTTTTACATATTACAAGTGAAATTGAGTAGGGTTCAGGGCGACCAAAAAACCCGTAAGGGTTTCACCAGGTTGGACGCCTCTCCAGGTTACACACACAACAGAATGAGCTTAGTATGGAAGACAAACAATTAGTAGCAGTCGGTAAAGAAGTTCTTTAGTTTCTTTTTAAATACCGCAAGGCTAGATGGTTTTAGAGATAAATTTAACCTTTAATAAGCTTCATCTTCTGACAATCTTCATCTTCTGACAAGCTTCATCCTTCGGTAGGGTTCATCCTTTGATAAACCTCATCCTCTGATGAGCTCCATCTGATGAGCTTTATCCTTTGATAAGTTCATCCTTTGATGAGCTAGTAAGCTAGTTAATCCTTTGATAAGTTAGTTCATCCTTTGGCAAGCTGGTTCATCCTTTGGTTAGCTGGTTCATCTTTTGGTAAGCTGGTTCATCGTTTGATAATCCTCATCCTTTGTAAGCTAGTTCATCCTTTGATAAGCTAGTTCATCCTTTGGCAAGCTGGTTCATCCTTTGGTAAGCTGGTTCATCGTTTGATAATCCTTATCCTTTGTAAGCTAGTTCATCCTTTGATAAGCTAGTTCATCCTTTGGCAAGCTGGTTCATCCTTTGGTAAGCTGGTTCATCGTTTGATAATCCTCATCCTTTGTAAGCTAGTTCATCCTTTGATAAACTAGTTCATCCTTCGATAAGCTTCACACTTTGTAAGGCTTGTTCATCCTTTGAAAAGCTTCGTCTTTTGGCAAGTTTCGTCCTTTGATCAGCTTTATCCTTTGTTCATGGAAAAAACGTTTTGATAGATGATCTCAGACCCAAGTTGTGAAGCCGAGCCAAGAACAAGAAAATGTGTATTACAAAGCTCACGTTAGGAAAATTGTTTCATACAGCTGAACACTTTGGCCATCGTCACAACGTCAAAAACACTGGTTATGGATTTTGTAGAGAACGTGAGCGTCACCAAACAAATTGTCCTACTATCACTTCATCTTCGCATCTTGAACTGCTGATTGTTCCATTAAACAATCTTTCACTCAGAAAACAATGAACTGAAACGAATGAATGATTAATGATAGACAAATTAATAGACTTGCCACAAGTCGAGCTCAAAAATTTAGGAGAACAGAGAACAGTAGACCGGATATAGTGAATGGGCGAAGGACTTTGAGAAAGTCTAAAAAATTAAGTGCAAAACTAGAAAACCTAGTTTCAGCAGTTGTCCTCTCCACTGTTGCCGTCCCACTTGCTAGAGGTCGCTCAACGGCGACTGGTGGTCAGCTCCGTGAATTTCCACGTACAAAATGTTGTACAAACCTATGGTGTTTTCGCCTTTCTTGTCGACGTCACCATGCTGATTGCTAAGGCCCCGTCCACATGTTTCCGGATATTTTCGAAAGCGGATTTGAAATTTTGCGCGTTCATACGTAGGGTATATTCGAATCGAATTTGCTCGTCCACATGCATCCGGATTCGCTCTAGTATATTTCCAGAACTCCTCTGTAAATAATGTCAACAGAGCATGCGCAGAAGCCAATTACATGTGCGAATTTGTTGGCAAATTAATCGCTTCTTACGCTGCTGTGTTCTTTCGCATCTTTCGCTATTGTTTATATTAGTATGTCTCAATCGGGGCGGAAAATGTTGATTATTCACGCTGCAAAGACTGGGTCCGATTTTGTTACGTCATCGGATTAAAGAATATCCGGATTCGATCGTCCACACTATTCCGGATTCTTAGCGTATTCAAAAATCTCTACTCTGGATTCAAAAATTTGCTGAGTTGATTGCCGAAATTGACCGGATGCGTGTAGACGGAAGACGAATCCACAAAAAGAAGTTGCGGATTCAGAAATATCCGGATACGTGTGGACGGGGCTTACATGGAAGGCCCACTCTTCTCAAACACGAGGCGACTGTTCTTCTCCTTTTGCAATCTGGGTCCACTTTCAGATGGTCGAATTCCTGATACGTTGCATATCCTATTCTTTTTGTGTAAAGTTAAATCCAAAATTTTTCAGACTACGGTCACATACAGTGCTTGAGATACAGAAAGATAGACGAAATTTACGGTAGTTGTTTGTTTGTTCAAGAGAGACCACAACTTTACCCAACATAATCCCTGTAACGCTGCTTAGACATTGCATAAGCTAACCTTCCTGTGTTGAATACTATCTCCAACATCCTATATTTAAACACAGCAATCTTCCCATTATCTCTTTGTCTCGATAATTGCCAAGGATGATACAAGTATTTGAAAGCTTAAAGTTAATCAGTTATGGAAATGCGCCCCAATGAACGAAGCGTTTGAGTCTGCAGCCTGCAGATTGTTTCATCACGCCGATAGAGTCAGCGGATTCTTATAAGTCTTTGTTCATAGCTCCACTCTTCAACTGACAGTTAGGTTCCCCGCTGAAACCTTTTTGAAGTCAGTCGAACTATAGGAATGAAGACCTTATGAGTTCCATTGAAACCCGCATATGCAAATGGCAGACTATTTTTGGAATTTAATTGCCATTAGTTGGTGTCAACTTACCAATCTACATTTTCTCTTAGGTCAGCAGAGGTCAGCAGCGATCAGCTCATCTCGGCGATCACTTGGACCATTCGGAAAAGAAAGTAAATATATGTTTTTAATTCTGATCTAGTTCCCAAACCCCATGTTCCATTGCGCCTCTGACTGGACGAAGAGCTCTGACAGCATTCTTTTCGCACGCATGCGTACTATGTGCAAAAACAAAATTTACTTGTTTTCGAGCCCTGGATAGTCTTGAGGTATATGTGATGAAGACTGTTCGACAAAATTTGCAATATTGCACTATTTTACATGCGGCTCCTCTATGAACTCTTTGTTTGACAGTAGGTCGCAAGCACGGACTAGTCTCAAACCTATCACATTTGCACTCCAGTCCTATGCACAACCACTACAGCAACCACTCAATTCGCTGCCAATCACTCAAGTCTTGTTGTATTTGTGTCCAAGTCCCCTTTCTCAAAAAATAATAAAATACAGGAACCCTGAACCCAACCCTGTGTCCACCATCTTGAACCTTATCTCCTGCGAATTTAGAAATTTTCGTGATCTATCACTCGGTCCAACAGGTATTTCTAGAAACTGCTGCAGTCTTAGACTTCCTGAGTTGGTAATGAAATCAAAGAAGTGTCTTCAAACTACATTTAAATTCAGTTAACAGTTAGAACTTCAGCCGAGTACAAGTGAACCTAGCAAATTAAAAACAAATGCGTATGCAACCAACATCGCAAAACTTAACTGTGTCTTTGTGTGTGTTCCACAGGTACGCCATGCCCGGTGCGGTTTTCTGGGTGATACCACAGGGAACCCGAGTTTTGTTGACTTAAATGACGTTCTGAGAAAAACTCCTGGGTGTGACAGTGCTGGACGTGTAAGTCTTGAACTGGATTAAGCTTTTTTAACACGCATACTTTGCGCTGATTGGCTGATTCGTTATTTTCTTGAATTTGATTGCCTGAGACAATCTGGACACTTGCGCAGTTGCAGTTGCGAAAATCTCAGATGAAACTATCCAATTAATCATTAAATGGACAATTAGACAAACAATAGCTTGGTCAATACTATAGTGTTAATTATACAGCTATAGAACTAAATAGTTAAGTAATCCAAAATCTGTTTTATTCACTTAGTTTGAATCACTCTCATTTGATTTCATGACGATAGGGTTTTCTTCCGGTACAAAGTCTACAGCGTACGCAGCGCTAATTGCACGCTTGGGTCTGTTAGTGTGACAAACTAAAACATCATGGTACAGATGGACCATTGCTTGTGTGGTTTTTATGACTACCTCAAGAATCGTTAGCAGCGGGTCGTTATTGATAACAGCTGTTCTATGTTCTGCCCAGTATCGTCTGGAGTACCTCAAGGATCTATTCTTGGTCCTCTGCTCTTTCTGATATTCATTAATGACCTACCCCACAGCGTTTGCCATGGTTCGAGTGTTGCTCTCTTTGCGGATGACTCTAAATGTTTCAGACCGATATTTTCAAGAGCCGACGCTGTTCATCTCCAAATCGACATCTCCTCCCTCAACCAATGGAGTTTTCGCAAGGATCTGCATTTCAACATATCAAAATGCAATCTCCTGAGTATCACACGTAAACGCGACCCGATTGTCTGAGTTCTCTTACAAGCTTGAGGACGGTGAAATCAATCAAGTTAAGTCTTGTAAGGACTTAGGAATTACCTTAGCAAATAAGCTTCAGTGGAGCAAACAGGTCACCGTTGCGACAGGAAGAGCGACAAAGGTTCTTAATATAGTAAAAAGAATTAGTGGCAATCATCTCGACACGTTCAGCAAAAGATCATTGTACCTGGCCCTAGTACGCTCACACCTTGGCTACGCAAGTGAGATCTGGTCACCTTATCTCCATAAAGATATGGCGACTCTTGAAAGAGTTCAAAGGAGAGCCACCAAGCACATATTGAATGACTACAACTTATGTTATACTGACAGACTTGTGAAACACAGCCTTTTACCTGTATCCTACTGGCATGAACAAAAAGATCTCTGTACTCTACATAAATTACTCAATAATGCCTACGATATCAAAACTTCCACCTACGTTTGTTCCAAACTTGTTAAGAGTCGCACTTCATCAGGCCTAATTTTGCAACCCCACTTCTCAAGAACGTTATCCTACAAGAATAGCTATTTTAACCATGTTACCAGCTCATGGAACGCTTTAACCGAACCTATAAGATCTGCCAAAACCTTCCTTTCTTTAAAGCTCTTGTAATCAATTATTTAACGAACACAGCAAGATCTCATTTTTCGGTTGACAACCTATATACCTGGCGTAGTATTTGTAGCCGATGTCACAACCATGTATCGCTGCCACGCAAATCTTCTGTCCATTGTTGTTTTTAGCTGTATAACCTTTGATCATTTAATTAAGTGACATTTTTTTAACAATTAAGTTTTTTTATTATACCAATATATTTATTTTCAGGCAGTCTACCTTAAGGGCCCTAGGCCTGTTGTAGTCTTGCCTCACTGTTTAATCTTTCATATACATTGCTTTGTTATACAGTGGAAGCTCATTAAATATAAAAAATAAAATAAATAAATAAATAAATAAAAAAAAGAGTGTCAGAGGAATGGGAAAAACTTGAATGCACATTATATCAAATCTTGTAATGTGTCAGTTGTTTTTTTGCTCCAGTGCAAACACAGCCTATGTAAAGCTCAAGTTAATTGTTTGAATAATTAATAATAATAACGATGATGATGATGATGATGATGATGATGATCATGATCATGATGATCATGATGATGATCATGATCATGATGATGATGATGATGATCATGATGATGATCATGATCATGATCATGATCATGATCATGATGATGATGATCAAGATGATGATGATGATGATCACGATGATGATGATGATGATGATGATGATGATCATGATGATCATGATGATTGTGATAATACTCATACATCGAAAATTCATAAATCTTTTTTATATTTGCATCAAAACTTGACAGAAAATGAAGGACAACAAGTCGTGGCTAAACTAACTGCCTCTTACAGAAAGGCGTTGTTGCATTAGTGTGTAACAAAAAATCAAGTAATGCTTGAGATGAATTTAAGGATCAACTAAATCCAATATTCTTATTTCATTCCAAACGTTATTCTTGATTTTTTCAACAGACCGTCAAGTCATAACGGCACTACTTGATCCTTGATTCTTGTGTTTGATAAACAACACTAACTGATTTTATTTTGTGTAGGAGAAGTTTTATCGGCAAGCTTTTGACGAAGATAACGATGAAATACAGAGTAAGTGGAGAATCGTCATTTATTTGAAATAAATTGTTTGTTTGTTTATTTATTTATTTATTTACCACAAGTTTTTACAATAAGTATTAAAGAACAGAGTAAATTATTACAAATGTTATGGTGGCGAGGAAGCCTAAAGTGAAACCATGAGGCTTATGCTAGTTTAGGCTTCCTCACTAGTCTAATTTACAATAATTTGTTTAAAGATACTGGGTCAGATTGAATTGGCATTGCATGAGCATGTTCAGATTATAAACCATTCAATATATATTGTAGAAGTAATTGAAATTGAAATCAACTCGCATATATACGAACCTGAGTAATGACCCAGTAAGCTTTGAAGTTCGCTTTTAATATTGCTAGAATTTGGGTGCAAATACTTTACCTTGCGAGAAGAGATTTCTCATGAGAGAGTGTTTTTATGGCAAAAATGAGTTTTACAAAATACGCTGAAGCAGTTAATACCTTTCTTGCTGATGATTGGTTACAAGATATTAATGTTCTCCTTGGGGTGGTGCCTGGGTGGCGTTGACCCCTACCCAACTCCCGGCCCCTAAAGTCAGGGATATTTTTCCTTGACCAGTTCAGAGAGAACAGAATCCCTCCATTGTTAATTATAAAATGTATGCTTGTACTGATATCCCAACTCGTGTGACTGAAAGGATAACAATTTTGGGGGGTTTGTAAATACTTAGTTTTTATTTTGAAAATCTCAATGTAATCTCTTTTTTAAAATATTTTGTAAGTAGTTTTCGTTTTAAACAAATCTTTGCTAGCTTTTGCTTGTTTCAGCTTTTTTTAAATGGCTTTAGTTGGTTTTAATTATCAGTGAGAGCAACACGTTTATGAGCCGATGACTGTATATGGAAATAATAGTAATCACAGTAGTAATGACAATGATGGTAGTGTTAGTGTTAACTAGTGTTTTTTACTTTTAGAAATGCAATAAAGAAATCAGTCCTGGCACTCTCCCTTCCCCCCATTTCATTTATTATGCTGAGGGATCCAAATTGTGTATTCGTCAACTGTTCAATATTTCCCATTTTAGGGGTCGATACAAGAGTAACTTTCGCCCCACCTACGGCAGAGGAAGGTACAAGACCCGTCTCCAGGCCTAACACATCCAGCTCCGGCAGCTTCTGTCGTCATTTCAGAGGAACTAAGAGAGAGCAGTTGTCGCGGTCTTCACGTGAGGACCAGCTAGACATACTGGTCTCGCCCAGGGTACGGCGTGCTACAGCTCTCTGGGATTGCTGTAACTGCACTTTTTCTAACCACCGGGGCCCGGTTGCTCGAAAGCGATCGAGTTAAATTTAACCAATGGTTAGGCGAAGATTTCAACTAAGATTTCTAATAATGCTGATAAATAATAAATAATAAACTTTATTATAGTGTCAAGTCTTCTAGAAGGCCTCACTAACCGGGGACACTGTCCACAACACCGGCATTAGCCTACTCCTATCGACAAGTGTGTCGATAGAACGCTGAGAGTCCAGACCAACTGCTTGACGTCCCTATCCACAGACGGTGTGGCGAAAGAAGGTCGCCCAAAGTAGGCCGGGGATTGACACATTTATCTGGTAACATGCCCGGTCTTTCTAAAGTATTATTGAAGTACACTTCAAGGAAACCCAATTACGTAAATCAGAAATGACAGTTTTGGTCAATCTTTACGGAACTAAACCCAGTCGCGGAACTAAACCACAACCGGGCCATATAGTTTTGGATGACGCTTGATCGCCTAACTATATTCACTGTCTATTTTTGGTGTGGTTTCGTTTCTCAAATCAAGATTTTCTGTTTCTGATACAGGATTTACACAACTCGCATACAATGATGGAGAACCTACACTGGGATATCGAGACTCAGGTTGGTTGATTTGTAGCTCCGAATGGTGACTCGCAACAACTGGATGTCAACTTAACGAGACGTCACCATTTGATATTATAGCACTTAAACAAAAATGGCAAATACTAGACTTATTTATTTTAACAAAGCATATTTCATGTATGATTATCATTCTGGTAGTGGCACAATTTCAAAATGCATTGCTGTCAGAGTACCTTAAACCAAAAGTGAAAAAAATTGACCATAAAAAGAAAATAGGGAAGTCGGTTACGATCACAAGGCAAAAAGAACCTATATATGTAACGAATTTAATACTTCATTTTTAATTAATTTTCCAAGTGTAGAATTGGAAAAGTGATTGACGTCGGATGAAGTCTTAGTATGCGGGTTTTTGCTGTGTTATGCAAATGAGGCAACATGATATCATGCGAAAACCCGCCTCGTGTGAGCTTTCAAGAATTGGGAAGTTTAAATATAATCGTTAACAAACCAAACAACTGACTTCCTGCAATACATTTTGTACTAGTGGTAACTTCCGTAGCAGCAGTCCGCATGTATTCGAAATTTTTTGTAACCAATTGGTTTTGATATGCAGTAAGCCACTGACAACATTTTCAACTGAACAAGTTATAGCGGTTAGGTGGTGGGGGCAGATGTCTACTCCACCCTTCTGCAACTCCAAGGAACATTTTATGTATAGTTGAGAAGAGAATTTGGTTATTCACCTCCATCTCATCTTTTCAAAAAAAAGTTCCTGACGTTATCATGTTAAGACAACGGGATTTTAAATCAGACTTTTTGACCAATGTATAATTTTCTTGTTTTTGTTTCAGGGCGAAAGGCTGAAACAGAAATTCGACAAAAGGATGAAAGAAAAGTATCCACGATATTTTCAACTGAGCAAAGCCAGGGAAACGAAGCTTCGGACTGCGGGTGAGTACACAACGTTGCACTGACACCCGTATAGTTTACTCATTGAAACTCCAACTGGGAATGAAAAAATTTGCGCTAGATTTTTTTGTATACCGTAAATGATCTAATTAACGCCCTGGGCGTTTATTTAATTTAAGTGCTTTTAGGGAGGGCGTTAAATAGATAAGAGGCGTCTATTGAAGAGAGACTTTTTTTTTTTTTTCACAAACGGTAGCTTTACGCTTCATAAACACGTCTTCCATTTCTTGTACATACACACAGGAATGCCAACAAAACTATCCGCGATTAGTGCAGTTTAACTAAACAATGTAAACTTTGATAGTTCGCATAATTGCTGCAACAGTTTGCAAATAGAGTGAAAAAAAAGTCAAAACTTTCGTAGCTATTGAAGTTTAAAGTGTTGTTATGGAACAGTATTATTAGTAATATCTAATAAACGCCTCAATTATGGGGGCTCTTTATTAGATACGGGGCGTTTAATAGAGAGAGGCGTCTATCTCAAAATCGCAGTTTGCCCTGGGCGTCTATTAGATACGAAGTGTTTGTTATAGAGAAAGATGATCGGTGGGGGTGAGGGTGGGGGTGGGGATTAAAGATGCGTGGGAAAGCCGCCCAGGGTGAGTGGAATACTTTTCCAGCTCACTGAGTGTTTTGTCAACTTATTTCAAATTCCAAAACATTAGACGAAACTAAAAGGATGACTTTACTAATTTTTCTTTTTTGTGTGAAATCAGCGGAAAGTAATTTTTAAGACCCCTTTCTATTTTTCAGAGTTTTTCATCTCATTTCAAAACCCATCACGGCAATCATTTCCTTTGGGTTTGCCTCACGAGTTGTTATGAGTTCAAGAATGTCGCACACAACCAAGAGCTAGGGTAAACAGTGCAGTCAGTCTTGTTTTTCAAGCACGAAGACGATCCAAACATATGAATTGTCATTTTCTTAACATACAAGTAAAACTGCACAATCTTGCTTAACAGTATAGGTTTCTTGTGGCTTCGTTACAGTATTTTTCATCAAAATATTTTGCTCTGAAGTTTAAATTATACTTTATGTTTTCTCAGAACACCAAACAAAGACAGTGGCTTCAAGAACGGAGGTGGGTGTCCCAGCATGTACATGTACTTCCTTTCAAACTAACACTGGCAGCTTAATCCTCTTCCCAATCCGTCTTTCCGTATGCATATCAACATATCCCCATAAAAATTGTATTTGACAAAAAGGAACTGTATCATGTGAGGTACCTTTTATGAAGGGACACTTTATGATGCACAACCTAGTGGTCGTGACGTCAGGTGCTATCGCTCCGCTATTTGAAAACCAATACAAGAGATCCTTCCCTCATCTATGTTAACCCTCTCTCTCAGGAGGGTGGGAGGGGGTCCTCGTGCCAACAAACCCCGATCCTCCTCCTCCGTCCTGAGAGGGAAGGGGTGGCAGCAGAAATAAACAAATTTTCTTAACTTTGATTTTCGTATTTCTTCCTTTTGTGACAATAATGGCTATGTTACAAAAATACTTGAGACCTAAAGTAGATTTGGTCGGGTGCTTTGCTTCAAACTTTAGGGCGATCAATTTATAGTTCAAATCAAGGCTTACCATACAAATTATCTATAAATCCACGATAGCCTTTGAAAAATCGATATTAAATGTTTCTCAAATTAAAGGCCTGATACAAATACTTTGGCATAATACCTAAATATTAGTAATTCTTTTGTGTAGTTTAGATTTATTATATCTTTATGGGATTTGTTTAGTTTTTCTTACTTTCGTACCAAAAGAGACCCAAGGTCGTGACATAAATTAATTATGTAAGTTCATTAGCAATTAGAGTTAAACAAATCATCGATTAATAATTATGACCAAGTTTGCTAAGTGCACGCAGAGTTTCAAGTCAATCGATAATTTTAATTAGCTAAATTAATGAGGGGGAGTTGTATCAACCCCCCCTCCCCCTCCTGAGAGGGAAGGGATGGGAAAATACCACCTGAGAGAAGAGGGTTAATGTCCTTCGGGGCAATTACCGCTTCCCCACTTGACATATTACAATGAAACTGTTAATTCTATTCACTTTTTCTTCTTCGTAGTTATCTTAATAAATGTCTTGATTGCTTTTGCAAGTCGTCTCGGTTTGTTCATGCTCGGTTTCTGATGCTTTCTTTCATTTCACTCCTCAGGCTAAACCAAACTACTCACAACCAGTTGTTATAACTGAGGACCAGCGAGTGGCTCGCATGCCAAGGCGACGAACAGTTCCAAAGAGGGACAACATTTACAAGAATCTTATGGCACGACTCAATCGTGACAACACTTTGTTGGATTTCGGCGGTGTTGAAGTACCTGAAACCCGTCTGACTGCGTCAAACGAGCATGGAAGGCTTCTGTCCTGGCATGAGGAGAGACCCGCGCTGCAGGCCAAAAGTAGTGCTGTAAAGAACTCGCAGTCTGAGAGGGGTGGTTCTCCTTCAACCAAGGCGAACACTGAAGAAGAGAAAGCCTGTCACGCCCAGAACCATGATAAGGAACTGGGCGAACTGATGAACGTGTTTCAACAAGCAGACTTTATTGCTAGTGGCAGGAAACCTGCACACGAGTCGGGCCATTGGAAGCAAAATTATATGGCCGTGAAATAACACGTGCTTACTACTGCAGTTATCTACCCTTGAGATATGGCTTTCAGCAATGCGCCAGGACTAGCCTATGTTCTGGGGAACCCCACAGCCGCTGTACGTCTGATATCGTGGGCACCTACGATGAAGTCAACACAGTCACATCCGAATGTATAAAGAGGACAAACTACTGCTACCGCACCAACTGTGTAGCGCTTGCTTGAGAGTAATGGTAGAATATCGCTGTAAGAACAACCTGTTTTCCCAACAGCATCATGTAACTACGTGAATAATTGTACGCAGTGCCTAAATGATTCTAATTAGAAATATATGCCAACAAATAAACTTAAACACAGCGGCATATAATGAGTCTTGTCCTATACTAACCTGCCCATCTGTTTCACTAGTATAACCCAAATACTTTACAATCTACTCCATGCGATCCATTTATATTCCCAGGGGCAGTTGTGTAAACTAACTAAAAGGTTGAAACTCGCGCAGTTGTCCTTAAGCAAAAGTTGTATCCGGCTCAGTAAATCAAATATAACCTATTCACTTTCAAAGTTCCAGTTTGTCGGGTTTCACCTCAAGATCCTTTTTTCTTTCTGCTCAAGATAGAATTGGCGCATTTGTTGAATGTTCTCGAGAAGTGTTGTTCTGGCGATATGACTGAATGGACGATACCGTACGGAAACCAGCAGAGTCTGGGTTCCAGTTGCGATAAGAGAATTCTGGGCAGCCAATTATAAGGTCGAGTACAGCACGTGCGGAGTCACTCCATGTGACCCCTTACCCCACCCTCCTTGCTTCTCACCTATCTGTTTTACCAATATTGGTTATCTCAAAAGAAACGTCATATGGATGTTTGGGGGTGGTGGTGGTGTAAGGGGGAAGGGGTAGGGACTGGTGACTGTCACTTTTCTTGATGAAAAATTGTGGGAAAATCCGATAGTTTATGTTTTGAAATTTACTGGTTGAAATCAATCACAAACACCTATATATTTGAAAAATTTAACCAAAATATTTTTGCAGCGAGCGAGCGAAGCGAGCAGCAACACTAATCGTGACGGGCTTCCTGTGGTCAATACCAGTTTAGATCTCGATTTTTGGACGGACTGGCTGACGGGTTGGTTGGCTATAGATGATTTTGTGAACACGCGCTGCGTTGATCAGCGGTAATCAATCTATAGTTAGAAAGAGCATGATTTTGTGAAGAATCTGATTCCACACACAAATAGCTAGCGCAGCTGGCGTTTCAGTCACTGGAGAAGAGAAAAAAAATGACGAGGAAAAAAA
>JAOBYH010487709.1:0-15073 GCA_025403525.1 Umimayanthus kanabou | reverse complement strand
TTCTTCTTCTTCTTCTTCTTCTTCTTCTTCTTCTTCTTCTTCTTCTTCTTCTTCTTCTTCTTCTCCTTCTTCCTCCTTTGCTTCTTCTTTTTCTACTTCCTTTTTTTCCTTCCTCATCTTCTTCTTCATCATCTTGTTGTTCTTATGTTCTTTTTTCTTGTTGTTGCTGTTGTTGTTCGTCTTCGCTTTCTTCTTCCTCTTTCATCATCTTCTGCTTATGTTCTTCGTGTTCTTTTGTTGTTGCTGTTGTTGTGATAGTTATTGTTGTTGTTGTTCTTCCTCTTCTTCTTCGTCTTCTTCGTCTTCTTTTTCCTCCATCACCTTCTTCTTATGTTCTTCTTCTTCTTGTTTTTTCTTTTTGTTTTTGTCGTTGTCGTTGTGATAGTTATTGTTGTTGTTGTCCTTCTTCTTCTTCTTCTTTTACTACTTCCTTCTTTTCTACTCCTTCTTTTCTTTTTTATAATTTTTCATCTTCTCCGTCTCTTCTTCCACCTCTTCCTTTTACACTGCTTCTTTTTCTGCTTCTTTTCTACTTCGTTTTTTTTCTTCTTCTATTTACTCATCTTCTCTCCCTTCTTGTTCTTGTTTTCGTTCTTTTTGTTGTTGTTGTTGTTGTTCTTCTTCTTCTTCTTCTTCTTCTTCTTCTTCTTCTTCTTCTTCTTCTTCATCATCTTCTTTTTCCTTTTTTCTTCTTCCAAATTCCATTAAATTTTCTTCATAAACCAGAAGTCCCTCTCTACCTCGCCAAATGTTTGAAAGCTTTACTGATGATAATCAGGATTTTTTAAGTGGCCAAAAAATATGTTTCACTTAAGAACACTTCGAAGGAAAGCCTGTTTTAGAATTTAGCTTTATTCTGTAGAACGTCCCTGAAATTGTAATAATACTAATAATGATAACTATTTTATGACGCATTCTGGAAAGCTTCAGAGCGTTTACACCATTACTACAACTCGGTCACTTATCCCTTTTGCATCTCTCAACGAAAGACAAAGTAGTTGTAACACAGTGTTCCGTCTTTCCAAATATCAAAATAACGGGTACAAAAGATGTTTCAATTGCAAGTTATAGGTTTTTCATTTTCTTCACCGAGAGCTAGTAACAGACGGTAAAAGTTTAATTCAGGTTTTTCAACTTTCCGTCTGTAATTTTGAAAGCTACAACGAATTTTTTCTGCCGATTACTGTTCTCATCGACACGTCACTTCCGTAGTTTATTTTTCTATTTATTATTATTTATTATCATCAGCTCTGGATGGAGTGTTTTTGAAGACAAAAAGCGGCTTTTTTGTAGAGTGGATTGTTTTTGAAGGCGAAACAACACGCTCACTTTCTAGTATAATGCAATTATAGTAAACATCATGCAACATTAATAGTTTGAACTTTCAAGTCTAAACCAAATTTACATATTAGCAGAAAAGGGTTCTATTTTCATGTTTAATGCTATTAATAAATTTGGGTCTTGCTCTGTCAGAAATTTGTGTTCTTGGCTTATAACTCAGTATCTGCACACACTCTTCAATATTTCTCTTTTTCATGGTTTGCAACAAACATATCTCAGAAAGCGATAAGTGTAAAGCTTGCAGACCTTAATCTACAGTATATGTTATAATCGTTCTCGATCAAAGCAATTAGTCCACTACTAAAACATTCAAACACAAACATGTACATCTAAACTACAGACGGGTAAAAGTGTAAGTCTATTAAATACAAATTGTGCATGTTTCAAAAAATATTTTACTGAGGATTTGCCAAACACAAGATTGTCAACGTAGCAGGTTTGTATGCGAGTAAGAAGAGGCAATGGTTTCGGTAATTCAACAGGGAATGACAGAATGATAACAACTTGCTTCCAACTCGTCCTTGATATAAAAAAATTCTTACTAAATGATCATATTATACAGTACATAGTAAATAACTCGAACATTCAAAACTATAGAAAAAAGATGACTGAATTCTTAGTAGTTCGTCGGAGCATAGAGAGCTGGTATAAAATGAATAATTCGTAGGTATGTTGAGGGCTGAATTTCATGATGTATTAGTTCATCAATTTGTTTTAATATTATCCTAACATAGCTTGCATTTAAAGTTGTGTCAGTCGCAAACTGAATTACAATTCAGAAAAAGACAATTCTTTCGAAAAAGTTTGTAAAGTGCAAAACAAATGAGCGAAGTAAAAACCTCGGCTGGAGCAGACCTGAATTTAAGTTGGCAAAATTCATGACTATAATAGCAAAATTTTAAAGTTTAAACTTTTATGTTCTTTCTTCTAGGTAAAATGTAAATTCAAAATAATTGAAAATAACACATCCATCGTAATAAAAAAGATCGTTTCCCGACGCCAGTTCTGACCATGGAAATATCCAAGAATTGACTCTGTGTTGCAGTTCGTTTAATGGTGTCTCTACTAGAAGTAAAACAATTAGTTTAAAACTGAGAACAATTTCCGTTTATGCATTTGTTCTCATTGTTGCGCCTGTTGTCAAGGTTCCTCCATTTTAATTTATCGAGCATGTCAGTTGTCTCTTCTACATGGTCCTGCATGTACTTTTTATCGTTACACTTCCAGCTTAAAACGTCTTTAAAGTCTCTCGATTTGTTCTGCGTCGTTGCCTTTACCACAGCATGACTGAGTGATAAGTATACTGTACTTGCACAAGGAGATGTACGAACGATTCACATGCAGCAAGTTCGATTGGCATCAAAATGTTTTCAGTCTATGACTGTGATAAGAGTTGTGGTTTCAATATTCAAAATCATATATACACAGATGCTAGTTTCGATTCTCCAATTTCTCGGGCGGATACAGGATTTTAGCGAGCGCGGCTTAGGATATTCAATTATTACCATTTTTCAATATGCTATCGGTTTTGTCAAAATCTACATGATTTATACATATCCGTTATTTTCTTATCTCCAAACCATGCATGTGAACCATTTTCGGATCGACTGCAGAATCTCCTATGAAAAATATAACAAACTCCATAAATGTAAGCATTTTTCTAATATATTAACAACCGGCTTTGAAATAATACTGAAACTCAAATATACCGCTTAAAACTTTGAAAAAAATTAAGACTGATCTCATGTCGACTTCATGCTCAGTTTATAGAACTATAAAAAGTCTTCATCAGTTCAGTTGATAATAAAAAAGAGGTTTAGGTTGACCCACTCTTGTCCCAGAAAGAAACTACAAAATGTACCTCGGCCAAAATGCTTTGGTTCTCAATGAAAAAAAGAGTCTGTGAACGGTTCTGCTATTTCTATCATATTTCTTCTACTCAGTTTTCCATAATTTCAACCCGGTAGTGATAAACTGATCGGGTACGTTATTGAATAGAAATAGGATATGTGTGGAAGAAAAGGTTTGATCCGCCCTTTCGATCGAGCAGTACTTCTTTCAAAAAGTACAAAAGAAAGTTAAATATTTTAAGCTCATTTTAATGCTTAACTCAGATAATCAGTCGTTTTATTTTTTACTGATTCCGGATCGCTCGAGGGTATTTACGGAAATGTTCACAAATTTATTCCACTTCCAGAATAGTCTCGAACGAAAATCCCCAAACAGTGGGTAATAACAAATTTCATAATAAAACACCAATAAAAGTTAAAAAGTACTGATTGCTAAATGTTTAAGACACACGCAAACATTTTCGACAGAATGTCATCTTCAGGTGTATGAAGAAGATATTTTGTCGAAAACGTTTGTGTGTTTTAAACTTTTTAACGTTTAACCATTAGTACGTTTTTACTTAACAAGTTGCAATTTTGCATTTTTTTTCGTTTGAAACACGTATTTACTCAACGGAACCATAATATATCAAAATAATATATCTATCTCGATATAAACATTTCGATGTAGGACTTTTAGTAGCAAAGAAAACGGGAAAGTGAAACGAGAACAAGGTTAGGACTTGCAAGTAAATGCAGCTGCTTCTCCTTGGAACCTTACCGACACTGCGAAAAAGCAACTGTCTTCGTTTAATTCTCTCGCGAACATACATTGCGCTATGCCGCTTTCGCATCTTTCAAATACATGTTTGCGTGCCCTACTTTTTATATATCTGGTAACGGTGTATACTTTTTGTCTCAAGTTGTGACACTTTTTTGATAACCGGAATTTGATCGAACTATGTGACATAGAGACAGAGTTCCTGAATCGATTTTACTTTTGACTATTTAAATTACAAAACAGAAATTTTTTTAACTTCCTTTCTTCCCTGGAACACAGATACCTTATTGAGATAAAACAATTCTGATAATTTGAGCTTTTATCCAGACTGATATTTAAAATTTATAGACCGAAGCAAGCAACTCCAAGGTAGTCGCAAATGCAAGGTAATTTTTTCAATTCTATTACGGTTTCAGATCAAATATATTCTACTTCCAAAATAGTCACAAACGAAAATCCCCTAAAATATAATAACAAAACAGATAACAAGTTGCAGCCTTGCAATTTTTTTTTCGTTTGACACAAGTCTTTACTCAAAAGGACCATAAAATATAAAAAGAATGTTTCTATCTCAATAGATGCATTTCGATTTAGGACTTTTATTAGCGTAGAAGACGGGAAAGTGAAATGAGAACAAATTTAGGTCTTGCAAGTAAATGCACCTGCTTAATTCTCCTTAGAACTTTTGCCGACAGCGCGAAAATGCAGCAGTCTTCCTTTTAATTCTCTCTTGCACTTACATTGCATCATGCCAGTAGCATCTACAATTACGTGTTTGCGTGCCCTACTTTTTAAATAACTGGCTAAAGTGTATGTTAAAACTTTCAGCTTTTTTCTTTTTGAGCTTGGTGGAATAAAGACAGACTTCCTGCATCGTTTTTAATCTTCGACACAGAAGAACTTTTATTTTCCTTAGACTAAATATAAATCGTCTCCCTGGATACAAATACTATTTGAAAAAATGTCTGACACGTTCAGCTTTTACCTAGATATTTAGAATCTATGGCAAGCAATCTAAGATAATCGCAAATGCAAGAGTTTCTTTTTTTTTTCAACTGTAACAGTTTGAGATTGCAATTAAATAGAACAATTCCTAACTGGCCAATGTATGAATATGGGACAAATGATAAGGGTTTTTTTAGTAGAAATGATTCAGTCCACAGATGACCTCGGCCCGTTGCTCAAAAGTGGGTAAAGTTTAACCCAGGGTTAGGCGAGATTTTGAATAAAGTTTTTTTTTTTTTTATCTAGGAACACGGCGAATTTGGTCCGGCCTTTATAAAGTATTGTTGCAACACACAGCACGCAACCAAGTTGCGAAACCCGAAACGACAGTCCGCCCAAGTCTGTCTATTAGGGAGTAAACCCCAAACGCGTTAACTTTCAGTGTTAGTGCTAAACCGTTTTTAAACAGCAAGGCATCGGCTGTGGTTTAAAGGGTGATGTTTTTGCGCATCAAGCTTCTTGTTACATTTGACGTTACTCAAACCAGCCGCAATAGTTAAAACAATAGTCTCATTTTAAATGTTGTTCGACCGCAACCGCAATAATTTGTCATTCTACAAGCAGTAGCTTCTCAATTGATAAATTTTCTTATTTGAGATTCCCAGGAACCCAAGGAGATGTCGGACCTTTCCTCAAAATGGCTACTGCATTACTTCACTGAAACCAATCATTTTCCAAAAACAGTGGCTCATTCTCAAACTGCAATTTCTCTTCTTTTCGCTTTTGCTAATATAATAATTAACTGTACCACTTCTCTATTATACCGCGAACAGAATTATTTTAATTTTTTAAAAGTTGCCTATATCTAGAGTGAAATCAACATATCTTATTCGCAAGTTGGAGACACGCTTTTGTTTTATAAGAACCAGTAAATTTGCCGGGACTCATTGTTCTTAATTTTTTGGCAACTCAGCCTAAAATTGTTCTTAATTTGTTCTTACTTCTTTGAGCGGTTTAAATTGAAGAAAAAACAAATAGAAAAATTGTCAAAACAACCCTCGTTTGTACCTGAGGAACTTCAGTGCTACATGCACCATTTCGGACAACGATTTCGTGATAAATGAGAAACACCGTGAATCTTTTTGTGTTTTACACTGCATTGCTAAGTTAAATTACGAGTTTCAGTCAAGTTTCTGCCTGAAAAATTCTCACAGTTATCGAGCCTCAGCCTAATTGCTCTTCATTTTGGCCAACTTGAGCCTTGTTGTTCTTACAAAAAAGCGTGTGTAGTTTGAAAGCATATTTATCTACTCAAACAGCCTTTTCTTACAAGTTCAAAGGTTTTTTCAGACGGGACCAACTAAGTACCACAGTCACCTGAAAACGTTTCTCGCACAAATGCGAGAAAGTTAAGCCTTTAGAAGTAATTCGACAACTTTAAGCCTCACAGCATATAGAAAATAGCCATACCTGATCATTGGAGCACTGTTGTGCAGAAGGTGTTGCCTTGGTAGACCAAGCAAAGAAAATCACAATTCCGAATAAAACTGAAAAATAGGAAATTCAGTTATCAGAATAATTGCAACAATTTTCTTCAGAAGATTGAAATAGTGTTAACTCTAGCCCCTCTTTAGCATATCGTTCGATTTATTTCAGATTTACATTCGTTTATTTCGAATTAAGAAACACAAAAAACTCATGCAATCTTACCAAAGCTGTATATCGCCATGTTTTATCGGTTTGCTAACATTTGGTGAGTATTAACTGAACAGCCTCTTAGCCAGCGACGAGAAATTCTTTCCCCTTCGCAAGCCTGGCAGACTGGCAAGTCATTTTGCAGGTGGTGAGGATAATAGAATATTTTTCTCAAGATCGGACTGTTTGAAGTATCATGCTGTGTTTGCAAATTTTAGTTGCTAGGAGACGGCCAAAGTATAGAATGCTTTCAAAATTTTTAAACTTGTGTCTGGCGTTTTAGAATAAAACCTAATTCAGATATTTATTCAGTTTTTCAGCCACGACTATGATGGTGGTCAAACAAATTATATTTCATACATGCATAAGTTTGTATCGTAGCTCTTACTTAAACAAAACTCTTGCGACTTTGGCTTTTGCTAAACGGTATAACTTAAAATAAATATTGTTTAAAATTTCCAGCATGATTTAGAAAACCCTTTCTTTCTGTTGCCACAGCAGTGGCAAAATATTATGACATTCATTCGGAATTGCATTTCTTGAAACAATTTAGGCTGCTTTAGGTTCTAAGAGACAAGAATAATTCAATAACAGTCACACTTTGACACTTA
This sequence comes from Umimayanthus kanabou, assembly GCA_025403525.1. Lineage (NCBI taxonomy): Eukaryota > Metazoa > Cnidaria > Anthozoa > Zoantharia > Parazoanthidae > Umimayanthus > Umimayanthus kanabou. The sequence continues at coordinate 7,871 of JAOBYH010487709.1, read as the reverse complement.
CAATTAAAGCCTTAAATTATCGTTGCGAAGAGTAAGCTAAAAGTCATTTTCCAAGATAACGTGTAATTGATAACTGTTACTTTACCGTGCGTGTCAGCGGCAATAAGGCTGACTTATGGGGTAAATTTGACAGGTAACTACTAACTATGCTAGCAGGCAGCCGTGGACATTATGATGAATTCTTGAAATCCCACTGTGCTGAATCTCATCTTGATGAAAGTTTTTTTTATACACTCCTTGTGTATTTGCTGAGGGGGTCTATTTCAGTTTGGGAGGTTACACTGAATACGTCATTTTGCTATTTAATGCAACTAAACTTTGCCAAACAAGTACAATCAAGGGCGGCCATTTACTACCAATTTTCATCCTCCATGTATGTCATCACAACCGTTACTAAAACCAAACCCTTTTGTCAATTTCGAAAAAACTGAACCCATTAGGGACCGATTATATGAACCCGGGCCAGCCCGCTTGTCCAGGCTTCCCCGCCGGGTTTGCCGAGATCCTGGTATGTCTGTTGAGCACATCAAAAATCAATTATATGATTATATGATGACCGGTCCAGCCTGGGACTTCATAAAAAGAAAGTTACTGCTCCCCCGACTAAAGTTTGCTTCCTGCGACCCTGTTTGATACAGATTGTTATAAGACATCTATTTTCGCACTTTAATTTGCTGATAGGCCGTGGATCATACATTTTTCAAAGTTCTACTAAACACGTGCTCGACCGACCCCGAGGCAATCCTCAGTAAACATGGTAAAGACTCTAACTTCTGTTTTCTCAAGCATTTCCAAATCTGGGCCAATTATTAATAAAAATATGCATATAGCATTAATCAGGGCCTTGGAGTATTAATAAAACTGACAGAATTGGAACTTAGTCAAAACTTCTTGATTCCAGGAGTGCCAAATGCAAAACTTTAGCAGCTCGGGTTGACAGAATGTGCACCAACTGTCTTGGTTTCATATTGATCAAATAAATTCCAAGGCTATTTGACACAAACACTTGAAGAGTAGTCAGGAAGAAAGTTTTATTGTCACCTCTTGCCTTACTGCTTGCATTTTTGGCGCAAATTACGCACGAAAAATTGTTGTGAAGTTTGTCGAAGGAGTCGATAAAATTTTCATTTGTTCAAACCAAGCCTACCTTCACTGCTCGTGTGTCTTGTGGCAAAGAAAGAAAGGTAAGCTCGGCATATTTCCTGTTCATTGAATGGTAATTCGCTGTACATATTTCCTGCCTGTTTACTGAGCAATTTGCTGCCTATTTTAAGTAAACTTGTACGGTTGCTCAGAGCAATCACGCAAGCATATTGTAACTGTAGTGAAGAAACACAATCTTATCTCGAATCTCTCGAAATGTTTACAAATGCACTCTTGAGAGTAGCGAAGTTGTAAAGCTATAAAATAGGGTCACTGGCCATCGCATTCTCCTGAATTCTGTTCTAAACAACACTATGTCCTCAGACAAAACAACACCTAACAACTTGTAACGGTGTACATGTGGCGTGGTCGGCCGCTACTCTTTATTTCTCTCACCACGTACAAGCATAAAGAACCTAGGTGGTTCACTGCCGGATACGAAAAACCCCTGTAAAAAAACCCTATAGGGGGAAACGTGGGAAACGTATTCTCCAGTCCCGGGCTAACGCCCTATGCAATGCACCGGATCCTCTGGAGGTAAAGGACTCACAACTCAAATAGCGAAATCAACGCAAAAAATTTACAAATTAAATAATACTCTGGAGGCTAAGTACGATATTTAACAAGAATATAAAAATATTGAATACTGTATATCTGGAACTGCATTACACGCATGCAAAACATGCCAAAAATACATCAATGGATTGTTATACCAGTAATCACCTTAAAGCTGCTAAAAAACAGCAACATCAATTTTCAAAAAATAATAACTACGAGTTAAGAATAACATATGTAAGTTTGATACTCGATGAACAGGAGTGAGCAACGATCGAGAGGTCGACAAACCGAATACGCACCACTTTTACACATGCATAACTTCACAAGTAAACTCATTCTCAGCATACTAACAACTCTCAAGATACATGTTAACAATACCGAACAGAATGCCAATTATCTTCATATGCTTCGCAAACGCAGAGAATTTACAATTTCTCAGTAATATTCAATATTAAACACGTGTGTCGGAGAGTCTTCTCGCGACATAAGTCTTTTATCCACCAGGAATATTTTGAAGTTTTGGGTGCCATTCGCAATTTTTAAAGCAATCAGAGGAGAAAGTCTGAGCAAATTTAAGGGATATACGTTGTATTAGGCACTGGGAAGAATAATGCCAAGATTTAGACCCCGTCCACTCTATGTGTTTTCTTTTTTTAAAACGCAACTTTCGCGTCCACACGGAGCGTTTTCGAATCGTTTCTACCCGTCCACACGAATACGCTGTATCGTTTTGAAAACGCTAAGAAGCCGGTTTTGGCGGTGGACGACCGAGTCGTTTTAACGGTTTTAATTTTGAAAGAGGTAGTGCAAGCTGCCTGATGATGTCTCCTTGCCTTCTTACATAGTCAACATGAATAGTTAGGAGTGATAAATTTAGTTGAAAGCACGCAATAAGGCTTGAAATAAGCCCAAGCACGATGAGTGAAACGTGTGTCCGCCATTTTGGATTTGGGACGAAAAAACTGGGACCGATAATGTGACGTCATCGTTATCGAAAAGTTCCGTTTTCAGGCGTCCACACGAAAACGCTACGGTATCGTTTTCAGAAAAATCCACCCTGGAGAGCGTTTTCGAAAAGTTGCGTTTTCGGTCATCGTTTTTATCGTATACGTGTGAACGATAGCCGCATCCGTAACAAAAATGTTGCGTTTTCAGACGAAAACGTGTGGACGGGGTCTTAATAGTTCACCCTGAATGATGCAGTCGCACCAGGCATTTTTGGCCCATAGGCTCATTTATTACTGAAAGAGACCAGATTATTATTTGAGGAAAATGTTATTCGTTCTTTTCGGTGTTGTTGCTCAACTACTTTTTTTTGTCTTTGTGTTTATAGAAGACTCTCAAACCAAACTTGGCTTCATTTTTTTTAATGTGGCCGAGCGGAAAAAAGAAGACAAAGTAAACACAATTTTCTCTTTATGTACAAACGTTTGAGTACGTTTTGTACGAGTTCGAACTGTTTCTTGTCCAAGCTTCGGCCTATTACGTGATTTCTTTGATACTGAATTTCATTTTAACAAAATGCGCCTTCGACTGAAAAATAGTCTACCGGATTATCCAAAGTGACTGTGTATCGCGATTCTTGAATTCGTTCAGACTCGGACTGCGATTTTAACGTGACTATAAATACACTCTTTTTTAAACAAGATCGTATTCAATTGTTAAGAGTACACCAACATGGCGGCCATGACGTCACGTGAAAACGCTCTATTGTATTATGTTGTGTTGTATTGTGTATTATGGTGTATACACCTATTTCAAAAAAGGTTGACCTGGTGCAATAGTGAATACCATGACCGAAAGGAATTGTGGGCCTTCAAAAAGTTCCAATATATTCAAGCTACTACGTTATGAAACTTAAACTCTAGGCGAATCAGGTAATTAGTTGTCATTTACGTCTAATTTACGTATTGATTTTTCAGCAAACTGCTTCTATTCTAAATTCATTACATCCCACAGTTCATTGCGGTCATGGTATTTTTTTGAATACCTTTTTTGAATTAGGTGTAAATAGGTTTCAAAAGACGCCATCAAAATTCAGTAAGGCTTTATTTTAACAAGATTTCCATACTAACATCAAATCATTCTTGAAATCTAACGCAGATACCATTATTTGTTTTTGAGTTGCAGAATTTTAAATGTTGAGACACTCTGATAACGTTCAAGGAAACCTATATATTTTGGCTTTATAACTAAGTGAACCCAATCATTTTATTTGTTGATAAAACATCTTATTTGAAGAGTACGTTCTTGCCAGACGGCCGCCCATCTTGGGATTCATTCTTGTGCGTCAACATGGCCGCCTAAATACTGTTAAATCGCGGTACATTTCTTAAATATTTTTTATCCAATGCTCGGTTACGAAATACCCAATTGGTAAAAGACTTCTTTCATTTACACACACACACACACACACACACACATATATATATATATATATATATATACATACATACATACATACATACATATATTAGCTGCTTCGTGCAAAATATTAAAATATGTTTCTAATACAAGTTTTTACTTAGATCTTTTTTCGATGTGAAAAGATAAAAAGTAACTTTCTTTTGTTGCAGCATCTTGTACGTTAGGATTGTATTTCATTGGTCAGTTGTTTCCCTTTTGTTAATGACATTCATTGTTTAGGTTATTCATAGCTGTTTGCAATTTCCTTCATCAATTTTTAAAGTAAGGATATTTACCTGAAAATGAATAATAAAGCTTTACTTAGGTTTTACACTTTTGCCCCTTGATATAGAATTATTGTCTTTTAGTAAAGCCAGAAACACAGTGTTGCAAAAGCATCTGGTTGGCTTCACAGTTTACATTTTTATACACACTAACTCTTTCAGCTGGAGTTTGTCAATACGAAAATTTAGAAATAAATAATTTACTGACTTGAAAAGGTAATTTGTGAAATATATTTTGGCCTAATATTTTTTTGATTATAGAGTTTCATATTTCTGTGAGTTTAAGCGAATTTCGCGACGTATATTTTAATTACATTTTCATCACAAAAAATACATTTTGTTTTCTTGTAGTCTTCCCCGAGTACTTCTTTGACGAAGGAAGTTTTGAAAGATCATTTATATACAAAATTAATTGTCGAGTGTTTGTCGTATTGATAGAGGAGACGTCTTTGTTAAGGGTTTTGATCAAGACTAACACTTGTTTCTTCCGTTTCTAAGCAGCTGAAGTTTTAAGATGCAGCATGAATATATGAGCAGTCGAAGGTGAGAAAATTGTCTTTGAAATTCCCCGCCTGCAAAATTGCTACGCAGTAGCAGAAGTCGTTGCATTCGTGGAACACGTTTTCCTTCAACAATACTTAACGGTGACAACACAAACGTAAAACTATGCTGTTTGGTATGTAATTATTATAATGTTTAACTTTCTAAAAACACTCTTCAAGTTTTGGAGATTAAGGGTTTGAAAACGTTACCGAAGAGGCTCCAAATGATAATTGCGTACATACATATACTTATTGCGCTAAAATGTCTATTTGCAGTCCTGTTTGGAGTTGCAGTTTTCCTGGCGAAACTTACTAACAGTCAGTTGGTTTCCAAATGTCCGGCTGATCAGGTAAAGGAGCTACTCGACTTTGTTACAAATCGTATTTCTGAAGAACAGACGTTGTTAAACTAATTTCAGATTTCAGTTTTCTAAAATCTAATTTCACCACACATTAGATTTACTATGGGAAAATGCATTCAGCAAATAAATGTTTGACCCAAAGAACATATTATGGCACTGACTGGACAGACATTTTATTACGAATTTTAATTCATAAAATTGTCACTTACACAGTGTTTCATTTCATTTCTAACATATACTGTACAAGCTTTGAAAGCAGGGGCGTGCAACAGACTGTTTGAGCTTGATACTGATCTAAACGTGTTTTAAAACTTGGATATATAAATCTGAGCCTCCATGTTCTTATAGTTTGCTATTAAAGAGAAAAAAGTGTGTACTGAGTCTAGTGGTCGCTGTACTTCAACACAGAGTGATTAAGACAGCAGATTACGTAACTTGGTTGATATGTTGAAAATTTGAAGGTTTTGTCTCAGTCTGAATTACCCAAGTGTAACGCAAGTGTTGGCATGATGTCTTGACAGTGAATTTTCTGCTAAATTTTTATATTTTAATACAGTCAAAATAGGTGGTAACTATTTTCACTGTCAAACAAATCAAAATTCGTAGACACACTTTTCGTTTACCTTTACGAAGTTATAGGTGGAATGGTTAATATTATCTTGACTCCATTTTATGTAATGGCAGGTTTTGCAGTTTTCATAACTAACCAACTAAAAAGCCAAGCTCAGGTAGCTTGAGATTGAGAATTAAGGATACACCCAACTCCGCAAAGCACAGGGCAGGTGGCCTTCAGTGTCAAAACATCCTTTACTTTTGTTTGTTTGTTTGTTTGAGTTGTGTTGTTTGTTCAGTGCACTTGAAGTTCTGTTTTGCATCGACATGTAGTAACTTGATGTTTATCTTGTTACACTAACACTATACAACTTTACTATACTATACAATAGACGGATAGTCAAAAATTTGTTTACGAAAATCATACAAAAATTTTAAAGCAGAAGTCGAGAACGAAATAGGAAAACATCAGCCGTAAAACTTGCTTTTTTAGGTGTTACCAAAACGGTGTCAAAATCTTACGGACTTCCAAACTGCGATCGAAAGTTTGGATTTCTAACCTTTTCCTAGCATGATTATTTTTATACTTTTATAAAATGGGTGCTATATGGGTGAAAACATTAGAATATTTCTGTTGTGAGCGTTCAGGGACGGGCTTACTTCTAAACTAATTTGTGGTGTCGTTTCAGGTTTACATAACTGAATTTCCTTGGAGATTTTCTAAAATCCTCTTATAAAGGCCAATCTATGTGTTCTTAGAAAAAAAAAATTACTTTTCTAATACGAGGGACAAATTACTCCATCATTTACCTGGTAATTTCAGTGTTAATCTGACGTTTACGGATTATTCAATATTTGGAAGTCAAATTTAGTAAAGTCTATCGAACAACTTTCAAATATACTAAAACTAAAATCATTTCATAAAGATATGAGCGCAATTTGTCTCTCATTGTATTAAAGTTATGTAATCAAATAATGACCCGTAATACAAAGACGTTAAGCCGTTGGTCTAGTCTCTCGACGTTCTATCGGGGGACTTAAAAGAACCCACGCACTTGTCGATAAGAGTAGGCTAATGCGATGTTGTGGACTCTCTCTCTCTCTCTCTCTCTCTCTCTCTCTCTCTCTCTCTCTCTCTCTCTCTCTCTCTCTCTCTCTCTCTCTCTCTTTCTCTGTCTCTCTCTTTCTCTCTCTCTGTCTCTCTCTTTCTCTCTCCCTGTCTCTCTCTTTCTCTTTCTCTCTCTCTGTCCCTCTCTTTCTCTCTCTCTGTCTCTCTCTTTCTCTCTCTCTGTCTCTCTCTTTCTCTCTCTCTCTGTCTCTCTCTTTCTCTCTCTCTCTGTCTCTCTGTCTCCTTGACGACTGAAAGGTGGCAACCAGCTGGCCATCTTTCAGTCGTCATCTTTAGGAAGCAGAACGTAAAATGCTCAATTTTCGGGTTTTATTCAGAACGTGAACGTTCGAGTATTCTTCGTGCTGCTTAAAAAATTAAGCTTCATATAAAACAAAAATGAAACGAATGAGTTGTACAAACAAGAAAAATTAAAACAGAAAGTTAGAATTCCAGCAGCCGTAGCTTGCCGTTGTCGTTCACGCCCTAGCTGCTTAAGTTCTCTAAGAACAAAGCAAGGGTACAACGTTCGATCCCATATCAGAAAAAAAAAACTAGGCTGGGACATTCTTGAACAAAGGCGAAATAAACATGAAGCAATTTTAATGTATAAGGTGTTGAATGGTACTGCACCAGAGCACTTGAAAGAATTGTTTCTCTCATCTAACACACTATCATATCATCTGAGAGAAACACTTCTACCTAACGCCAAACGTAACTTTACGAAACATAGTTTATAGTTTGACGGAGCATTTCATGGAACAAATTGCCAAGAAAACCTTGTCATCTTTCAAGAAAGACAAGAAGAAGCTCGAACCGTCATATGAACCTGTAAATATAACACTCAATCTATGTATATTAGTATAACAGGGTCTGGGAATGCGGGATCAGGATCCCCCTCCCCCCTATCCCCCCC
>JAOBYH010486598.1:0-15076 GCA_025403525.1 Umimayanthus kanabou | reverse complement strand
AACATTGTTGGCCAACAACACGCAACATTGTTGGGCCCAACATGTTGCGTCCGTTTGCATGGAACCACAACAATGTTTTAAAACCGGTCAAACTTTTGGCGCAGCAAGGCCCAACAATTCTATTGTTCTGTGGCCGGCAAAGCGTAGAGCAACAATGTTGCGTCCGTTTGCATGGAACCACAACAATGTTGGCCTCGTGAAAACGTCTGCGCACGCGCATTGCAAGGAATACTGTACCAGAATGTATCGCTTCTTAAAGCCGTGTTACACGGGTCAACTTGCAATATCGATTTTCCGCGCAACACCGTATCGTGTTTTCGTGACATGTTACACAAGTCAACTTTTTGCGCAGCTTTACTCGATTTTTTAATGGCAACATACATGTTACACGGGACGACTTGCAACGCAACATCAATTCGCAACATTGTATTAGTACCCCAGAAGCTCGGAACCGGTAAATTTGAAGCCAAAAGCCTCCTCCAACTGTGAAACCGCAGCGGTCCTTTTAGGGTTTGGAAATATTTCCGTTAGCCCACAAACAAATCTTTTCTTTCATCAAAGAAATCAGCTTTAGTCTCTCGACGTCGCCAAGCTTGTTTGTTTCATTTTCTTTATCTAAAACAAGGATTTCGTCGCCTTCACCGTCAAAAAACTGTTGAGATGCCATTTTGTTTGTTTACACGGCCTGGCTTGCATGCGAAAAAATGCCCTGATGTTGCGTTTAAACATGTTACACGCGTCGATTTTCTAATTATTCGTCATCTTTTGTCGCGAGTTTTTGAAACCATGCAATTCAAAAACTCGCAACATGTTGCCGAACCCAGTATTGCGCAGAAAATTAAATCGTCCCCAGTGACATGTTACACGGGGATCGACTTTCCACGATACGGTGTTGCGCGGAAAATCGTTGTTGCAAGTTGACCCGTGTAACACGGCCTTTAGACGACCGCCAACAATATTGGCAATTGTTGCGTTCGTTTGCATGCACCACGCAACAAGTGCCAACAAGTGCCAACAACTCCCCAACATTGTTGTGACTTGTTGCGTTCGTTTGCATGGGCCTTAAGATTCCTGTCACGTTGATACATTATAGCTTTTTTATTGTCAAAAATTCCTGCACACAAGCTGGTGTGCTAATTAGTTCACAACGAACAATGCAATTGAATAGATCGATATCATTCAAAAATTGAACAGACCCGTTCTATCTATTTTTCGTTCCTACTAACCTACGCTACTCGACGCCCTAACTTATCCGTGTACAGTAACCCAACCATTAGACACACAACTTATAAATGTCATTTGTACGAGTTCATTTCAAATTGTTAAGTCACAGCTAATCACGGGATTTGGGTGGACAGTTTAAATAATGAACAAAACTCCAAGTTACAAAAATCACTAAGATCAGATATTTGCGTATTTATTCACAAGAAAATAAAGGCTAAATAAACTCGTACGAATAACATATATAATTTCTGTTTGCTGTGGTGTAATTGACTTGTTAGTCTTGTGTAAACCGTCAAGAAAATCTCAGTTTTTCTCACTAAACATCTTGCAAACGAAGAAACAAAATCCAGCAAGAGAAATACTGCATGGTTGTGAATAATCTGTATTACCTACGTTTTCATAAAATTTAAAATATATACATCCAGAAATGTTCCAAATAAAGTTGACCCAACACAAGTGTGGGGAGGTAGAGGGGGAGGGGGAGAGGATGGACCACGCATAGTTTTGAACTTTTCCTAAAATGCCGACTTTTTTCGGCGTTCGAACGTTTCCTAGGATTCATAACTGAATGCAAAACGTTTTCGAGGACCTTGTCTTTATTGGTGATTTTGTTTACTAAATATTAAATTCGGCTGTGTAGTTCGTTGTTGGGTGGTAAATATTTGACAGGGGACCATGCCTCCCATAGCCTCTTCGAACCCATTTTCTCCCACTTTCCCGTCATCCCCTTCCCTCTCCCTGTGTTCCACCTATAGGTTCATTAAATGTCACAAACATGTATGTATTGAGAGGGTCATATGTTGATCGCCTGGCTGCTTAATTAAGGGATCGGCCGTTTAATATCATGGGAGAGGGGAGGGGAGTGTAAGAATTCTTTCGGTCAATCTTTGACTGCAACTTTAAATCAGGTAAGTTTTTCACGAACAATTTCCTTTTATGCCTTGAGGCGTGTAGACATTATTTTTCGTCTGGGTTGATCATACAATATTATTTACAATGAAATGCTTCAAACCCCTCCCTCCCCCTCACGATACCAAGTGGTCCGCCCCTAAAATTACTGAACAATCGGTTAATAACAAACAGATAACAGCTCACAGCTCGTACAAAGCTGATCGTTCCAAAACCAGCTCCTTCGATAACTAGACAGAGCGTGTTGACCAAAACGACAGCCAATTTTGGACAAGAAACCCCTTTATGAGCATCGAACGTGATTTCTCGGTCGTTATAATTGTGTGCTCGCACATTAAAGACCCGTCACAAATCTCGGTGTACTATGCACGTAAAAAGTTTGTGAGATGCCTGGTTTTCAAACATTGCAAATCCAGAGTCAAAATTGGAACAAGTGGTCGACCGTACTTTTCAAATCGTCGTTGCGAACTTAATTGCAATTAAAATATCCGAGATATTGCTATTTATGGTTATTTACTTTGCATTGAACTTTCCCTTTGACAAACACCGCTCCACATTTGCCATTTCTAGTTCGGGATTAGCCAAATTGCTCCCCTGCTAATACCAATATATAGACATACAATCGCAATATTATGTAAGGTGGCTCTTAAAACCTTAAACGTTTTGTTGCTATGGTGACAAAAAGGCTGTTTTACTTCCATGCGAGCTTTTTTCCCTTTAAATTAACAAACCTTTGCTTAGTTTATTCGTGACAATAATTTATGTTCATTTGTATTTGTAAAGCAATAAAACAACAAACACACATGCTTGGTTAGTTGGTAGATGGCCACGACACTAATCTGCTGAACAACTTGAAGCTTTAAAGTTGAAAATCGATCCATTTCCGATCCTATCTAAATTAAACTCAGTGGTGTTGCATTAAACACAAAACGTTTTCTAGGTAATTTTAAGTTGTTTTTCAGATTGCGTGTAACTGTTAACAACCAATTTTCATGTCAACCGCAACACATTTAGAATCTTTGTTGACTTCACCTCAACACTCATGTCAAATTAAAATGACCGAAATTCCAACTGTATGCGGGAGAAATGAAGAAGTCGAACAGCTCAGTAAACAGAGTAAAGGTTTAATACTGTAGCTTTGGAACACAGAGATGGTTCGAAAAGACAACTGATAACAAAACTAAGAACATTGTAGTTCAGTTTGAGCATTGGTAAAAATTAAATCCTAAGGTTTTGTTCATGCAACGGGGTAAAGCTGATTTGCAACTGATGAGCTAATAGCCTGCGAACGGGCTCATAATTTGTTCAGTAGCAATATGTCGAATCTCTGTAGCTACTCTGACATACAAAACTGGACCAGGTCACTTCTATTGTGCACCTTTTGTCTCGCATGAAGAAAGTTCTTATCGAATCTGTCACCATGTTCAATTACCCGACATCTCGATTCTACACAGCAGAACTCGACTTGATGGTCCCCAAACTTGAGAAACGGTGCACTATAATTAAACTATACTCAAAGCACCTTCCTTTGTATTTTACTAAATAGTTTCAGTTGCTTTAGCGACAGGCGAAATGAAGAAGGACTACTGTGGAATACTGAATACATGTTCCAAGAACGAGTTGAACAAAAGATCTTGATACTCAAACTGAGAAACACTGATACGCTGTAAAACTGGTATCCTTACAAGTGTTTTGTACCTAGGTTTTTTGGAAATTATATAAAGATAAACGCACCTCAAGCTGACAATTGTGAGTCACAATTTCTGTTGTCAGCGAAGAGTCAAGGTTAAAAGTCCCGTGCCACAACCAGCTCACACGCTCCTTGCAAGTATTCACTTCAAAAACGCCCCAGTGTATTGAACTCACTGTGGATCAGTTCAGATGCAAAGTTGACAGTAATTTCAAATGAACAGTTCTCAGTTTCTCCTTGAACAGCCCACCACTTTAAGTGAAACCTCCCACCGATAAATGGCATTTCTTTCTCTGCCTATGAATCACTCCTCCAATACAAACAAGCACAAGTTTATTGTATTTTTATTACTTGACCCGAAAATTGCTGCTCAATGACCCATACAGACGTTTAAGCACTGCTATTAACTGTACCGAGGCTTTGTGCAAATCGGATGACGCAAAAGGTAGTTTAGTTGTAATCGTGAATAGCTGAGATAATTATTGAAAAGTTAAACACCTTGAAATTTGAGAGAGGTTAGCCATTAAACTGATGTGATTGACAACAGACGAGGTTGTCTTAACAGAATAAAAAACCATTTTCCTCAAAATTTTTCTTAGGAAAATTGTTCAGAAAGTAAAGTGGAAAAAGCGTGCATAATCGTAGTGCACGCATCCGCCATGATCTGGCCTTTAATGATGCTGCATAAAGCCTTTTCTTTTAACATAAAACAACTTTGTACGTCTTTTTATTAGATATTAAAGTACGTAATGAGTGGGATTATAACTCTTTGTTCTATGCAAAAACGTTTGTTTCTTCGCATTCTTGATATTTTTGCAGATTTCAGCCTCATGTTGTTCATAGTGTTCTCAACTTTTTATTTTCTTTAGTTCTTAATAGACATGCACTGTCTTGTGAATAGAATGTGTCCTCTATAAAGACTTCTTCACTCATAATTTAACTTGACGAATGACTCTCCGTTTTCATAATAATCCAAAAACATTTCTCTGCAGATAAGCTTTTTTACAGATTGTTTTAACCAGCTTTTGACCCTAAAGACAAGGATTTGCATGCAAGCCCTTGGTGACAAAAAAGTGTGAAAAATGGTGGCTTCACAATACAGTCTTAAGCGAGGTAGTCCCAAGCGTAGTCCGTTTCACCTTCAATTCAAAATGCATAAAAAAAGAAAATATTAAGTTTGCCTTACGCAAACGCGGCTAGGTACCAACATTTTTTATGTTTAATACATGTTCTTTATAAACTATAAAGAAGCCAACTGTTTGGTCAATGATAAAAACCGACTCCCTGAAATGAGCCAGTGTTTAAGGATAAATATCGATCAAAACTGAGAAATTTAAAAATTTCAAGTCATTAGTTTTTGCAATTATTTTCAACGACCCTAGTTTCTTTTACACTGGCCGTTGCAGAGATAAGACCTCGTCCTGACAAAGCTTTCAATCCAAAACCGTTTCCTCAAGATGTACATTGCAAGTTTTTGTTCTGGCAAATAGACATTATTTTTTTGTTGCAAAACTGATTTCTTGAAAAAGCCGACTGTTTTTGAACAGACCTTGCTCATCGAAGCCCGTGCCAGCACAAATTTCTTTTCTAGCTAGCAAGGCTAGTGAACTGGTTGCGACTACCGTGCAAAAATCTGAAATCAAGGACATACCGGGCACAAGCCCATCCACCAACAGCCGCCCCCACTAAGCTTTACTTTTGACTCTATCCTGAGTTGAGTTCTAAGGCTAAGCTCATTCTCAAAATCCGGTCGGTCTTTTTTCAATATTTATTTTATCTTTAACGTTCTTACACAAACTAGTTCTTATATACACTGAGAAGAGTATACAATCTAAACTCGTTTGCTTTTATCCTATAATCACTAAAAATCAGATTGGCCTCGGACACAACGAATGATCTGGATGGCATTTCAATCACATCGCATAACCGCAACAACGTTAACTTGCGTGTATGAGTTCTCGTCACAGTGAACGTAGCACTTTAGCGCTTAGCGAAGTTGAAATCAGGTAAGCCTCGGCAGCTAAAAATAGACAAAAATTTATCTTTCAGTAAAGTTATGTTAGCATTGTATATGTTTTGATTTACGCTCTGGCAGTCAAGAAAAAAGTGAAAGAAGCCAAGCTAAATTAAACAAGCGAGATATTGAATCGGGCACGGAGCTTTAGTCAGTACACGATGGCCATGAAGTGTGATATTTCAACATGCAGTTGAATTGCATTCAGCAGTTACAGCACAGAGTGTAACAGACGGTTGTACAAGCGATACCTGTGAAACACATTTCCGTCTTGGGGCCTGTTCTCATTAGCCCAGTATACGTGGGCTGCTTGACGAGATCTCGCCCCACGACTGTTTCAGTGCTCTCTCCTCCGCAGGGGCTCCCAGAGAGAGAAAGAGAGAACCCGCGCGCTCACCTTTCTCTTCCCATTTGTTCCCAATCATCAATATATTCATTGCTTTAACTTGCTCTTCAATCCCCGATTAAAAAACCCAGTGAACCTCTGATTTCAGTGCGTATTAAAATACGTCAGCACTAATATCAATAAATTACAAATTGTTCAACACTTTCGGCAAGCAGAATTGCAACACGCACAAGAATAATTAAATGGCTGCCTGTTCGGCAACAGTTATACTACGGGGCGCTCTGATGTATACAGTTTGCCCCCAGTTACTTGTGTAACCAATGTACACCGCCAAACGCGCAATCGCAACCTCTTTACAAATCCGCACCCGGTCACAGGTCTTTCAGTAAAATCTGGAATGAGCTGCCGAGTGCAGTGAAGGAAAGCCCTTCGTACTCATCTTCTAAAAAAAACTAAAAAGGCAGTTAACTTTTGAACATTTTTAGCGAAAAACTAGTTTTTAAAATGTTCTACATGCATACAGTATGCCTTAACCGTTTCTGAACCAATTTTCAGTTCCTGTGATAGTTTCATGTTTTGCATTGTGTGTGAAACAAAGTTGAAAAGTCCCTTAGGGATTTTTGGTTTAAAAGATCCAAAAACTGTAGGCCGGTTATTAAAACAAAGACTAAATCATAACCCAGGTTTATGTTTTGTTCAAATAATTGGCCCTTTGTGTTTACATCTGAAGGCAGACTGGTTGGATCTCGGCAACACGAGTGTGCCAATTCTCGTATGAACGGTTTAAACAGTTCACTTACGGGAATGAAAAAATTTATAGCGAATGCAAAATGACAAACGGTACACCCAATACTAACAATTATGTTTAAGATTATTTGAGGCTGAAGTCTCAAAATATTTTTAAAAAACATTCAGCCTCAATCCAAGAATTAAACCTTCTTAGTATATAAAAAAAGTGTAAGTATTTCGCAACAACTGATAGCAACGCCGAGAAAATATTTACAACTGCGGCGACAATTTTTCGTAATTTGTAAAACAATCGCGATAGTTTGTTGCTGCATGCATTCAATAATTTGATCTTGAGCTTAAGTCATAAAATGATATATCACTGAATACTATAGAATTCGTTGTGAAGGCCGGTTGCATTTAAAACTTACTTCAAACGTTCGCTCTCAGTGTGTCCAACGATCTCGCATTGGATTCCTAATTTTCAGCAATGGTAGGCCAGCGTCAATCAAATTTGTGGTGTTTGCCTTGTTCGAAAATAGCTGCGTCAATTCTTTTGTCAGAAAGCCAATGATGACGCAACCAACCTCAATTAAAGGTGATTGGATTATCATGGATTATCCTGTCTTAAATGTGTATTAACCCTAGCTTCAGCCCCAAGCACGACAAATGTGTTGCTAAATTGTCCAAAATGGTATCCATACTTTCATTTTAGACAGTTTGGGAGAATTTTGCTTTTCATATTGGACAGTTTGCAGTGTGTGATCAGTTCCTATATTCCCTCAACAAAACAACTTATTTCGTATTGATATTGTAAGCAGAAGATCGATGTTTTAAATTAGCTTGGGCTGAAGGGGTTAACTTGGGCAAAACATAAGCGTAAAGTCCATCTCACAAGGAGAAATATCGGACTAAAGGCTGCGCATGCGTGCGCGAGGTACAGGATTCTCATCTTCGGGGCCATTCTCTACCCCAGAGCCCACGATGACCGAGAAGTCAGACATGCGCAGAAGATAAGAGTTCTGGGATCGAGGATGCTTTGGGTCAAATTCCAGGACTTTTCCAGGTCTGTGGAACCTTTTCAAGGTCTTAAAAATTGCGTTGTTTCTTCCTTCTCAAACACACAAATACGCGCATGTTTTCAGTATAAATTGTCAAGGGGCGACCTCTTGTTTCTTTGTTTATGAGTCCCAAAGGAACTAAAGTTGATCTAACATGGTAATGGTGTGTATCTCCTATCGATCTTCTGCGTCCCAGTGGCGCACAGGTTTTCAACTTTTGCGTTCCAAATCATTTTTTGGCGTAAAATACGCAATTGTTGCGTGAATGAAAACGATGTCCGATGTTATGCTCAACAATCGGAAAACTGCAAACATCTTTTTGCATTTTTATTTGACAATAACTTAAACACAAAAATGTCAACTTGTTAACTTGGAACAAACTTCATTAGTCCTTACAAAATAACTTGAACTAATGTCTGCATGCTTAATAGACCAAAACGTCTGTCTAAAAAGCAACCAATCCATAGAAATTATATTACATGTAGGTGGACTGCAGACTCAAAATTCAAGATGGCGTACGAACCCTGGAGGTAGCAAAAGAAAAACGCTCGCAACATTTCCAAGATGGCATCTCGAAATCCAATTCTCACAGCAAAAGTATGAAGTGTGTAACTTATCTTGATCAAGAAATTACGCGATTAACTCTCACAGGGGACGAAAAAACATGTCGTTTTACAATATAACAATCCAAGAAATATCCTCGCCGAAAATCGCACAACAAACGGCTTAGATTTTATGCAATTTCTAATTTACAATTTTCCGCGAGTCACAAATTTCTATGGTACTGCATGATACTCTTCCAAACCATTCTAAAATTTTGAACATTAAAACATCTGCGATACACAAAATTTGTACAATTCTTGTCTTCTCACATGCCGAAATATCTCAAGCTATCATGTCTTATCAAAGAAAATTATGCAATATTGGACGAAAATCGTAGCGTATCAGGTCGGCTTAAATCCGCATTACGATCACCTTTTTCTGGCACGCATTGCGAAGTGCATTTTTTAATACGTTTAATAATTCATAGCACAGCATTTGCAGATAAAAAGGGTAATTCCATACATACTGTAATACTTATGTACATATCTGTGTGTGTGTGTGTGTGTGTGTGTGTGTCTGTATGTGTCTGTGTGTTTGACAGAAAAGGGAAGCAGGATATTGGATAACAGTCGACAATGGCAGTTCCCATTACCCCTGTCAGAACATCCCAAACACGCACACTACAACTACAAATGAAACGTTTATTAACAATAAATGGCCAGGTTAAACATTCACCTCAAGTTACATTTTCAGTTGTTCAACTTTCAGTGCAGAACTGACCGTCCATTGTCGCACGGTAACAAAAGAGCAAGCGCACTTTGAATTGTTGATTTACTCCTCCACTACTTCTAACCTCCGAGGTCCATACAAGAGGAGGTACGCGCAGTGCCAGTCACCTGCAGGGAGACGAAACAGACCATTACATTTTGCAAACATCATAGCAAAAGGTCCCACATTTGTCATATATAAATATATACCTCCCTCCCTCCCTACCTACCCACCTACCTACCTACCTCCCTACCTACCTCCATCCCTACCTACCTACCTACCAACCTATCTACCCACCTACCTACCTACCCACGCACCTACCTACCTATCTCCCTACCTACCCACCTACCTCCCTACCTACCCACCTACCTGCCTCCATATCTACCTACCCACCTACCAACTTACCTGCCTACGTACATACCTATCCACGTACCTACTTACTTACCTACCCACCTACCTACCTACTGATCTACCTACTTACCTATCCACCTACCTACCTACCCACCTACCTATCTCTCTACCTACCCACCTACCTCCCTACCTACCTATGTACCTACCTCCCTACCTACCCACCTACCTACCCACCCACCTACCTACCCACCTACCTACCTACCTACCCACCTACCCACCTAGTCCTACCTACCTACCTACCTACCTACCCACCTATCTACGTACCCACCTAGGGAAGTAGGTAGGTAGGTAGGTAGGTGGGTACCTACCTACCTCCCACCTACCTACCTACCCACCTCCCTCCCTCCCTCCCTAGCTACCTACCCACGTTCCTACCTAACTACCTCCCTTGCTACCTACCTACCCACCTACCTACCTACCAATGTACCTACCTACCTTCCTACCTACCCACCTAACCTGCTGGTACCTACCTACCTCCCTACCCACCTACCTACCCACATAACTACCTACCTTCTTACCTACCCACCTACCTACCGGTACCTACCTGGTTGTTGTTTTGCACGTGTATTCACTACTCACCTCCCTACCTACCCACCTACCTACATACATACACACACACACAGGGAGAAACAGATGCCCTTGTCATTGGAAGTTCAGAAAACTGCAAGAAGACCATTTTCCATTCTCCTCAGTAAGGGAGCCTTACAAACATTAGAAGCTGGTTGACATAATGACTTTAAAGTTACTCACCTCCACCGGAAAGCTTTAATACATCTTCATTTTTCACAACGGAAATATTGTCATCATCACATTTCACCCAGTGATCTAAAACAAAATGCACTTTTTCTCACTCTTAAAGATCCACATTGGTTCCAACTAAGTCTGTTTCTTGATAATCTGTATTAAAATATACAAACTCGGTAACGTTGGTGTTTTAAGCAATACGATTGGTAAACTCTAGCTCATTGCCATCTGAAATTAAGTCCCTTACTTCACTTACGCTGTTTCAAAACAGCCTTTTTTAATATGTATGTTTCCAAGAGATCAACTTATAACCCTCCGGGTTAGAATGCAAGATATTTCTTCTTCATTTGTTTGTAAATTACACAGTCAGTGCTCTTTACTTACACTTTTTTCACATTTTCCAATTTTACTTTAAGATCCTCTTAACCTTTTTATATATATGGGCTAGGTCTCAATTGAGACGTAAGTTCTGTTCCTTTCCCCTGTCACACCCAATTTATTTTGATTATCCACTTTTCCTTTCCTTTGTAATTTATGTGACGAATTAAATAAAATAAACTAAACCAAACCAAGCTCTCTCTCTGGCTAATGGTCAACGTCCACCTCACGGGAGGTGGATAATATGCTGAATGAAACAATGGCCGGAGTAACTCCCGTTTTGCGGTGGTGACAGAGGAGGAAATCATGCAAAGTTTTATTTTTCTTAAATGTGTTGTCTTGTCACTGAGTTTGTGTATGCTAAGACAATTATTCTCTTCCATCTCGGTGAACAGTGGCTTTCAAAATACTGACCTCCCTGCTTCGCACGTCGGGGAATATTCTGCCACTACTCGCCTCGATTTCAGAGTCTAATAACTGTTAATTATTAACCTATCACGCGCACGCGGGTGTGACGTAAGCTACAAATCATCATCAACTACGAACAAACGACAACATCCAATTCCATATTCAGAGTTGACTTTTTCAGTTTATTGCTTACTTCACAGCCGCTCGATTTGCAAGTAGGACCTGCTCTGACCGCTGGCATGCGGCAATGCAATGATGATTTCTTTGCCTATTAGCGGATAACGGATCGGTTGGTATTATTCTGACCTGTCTCACCCCCCTTCCCCTCCAGTCAGTCTCCTCGCTATCCCACGCCCACCCCCCTCCAAATATTAATCTTACCGTCCTTCTTCCGAATCCAAGCCACATAATGCCCCGAAGAAGATGAGCGACCCTGGTGCGTTAAGATGGCGATCAGCTCGTAATAACCGCTGTTGTTGGAGCCCACATCTGCAACGAGACATGAAAAGTCGAATAGAATCACAAATTGAAGGCGATACAGACAAACACTGCTAATGCTACAACACTGTAGTTCTCAGGGTGAACGGGATGATAGTGTGTAGTACTAGAGGCCTTTAGACTTGACTGCACTTCCCACATTTTCATTGAACATTACTATAATCTATTATATGGAAATTTGAAACCTGTTGAACAACTCATTAAAAAGGTCAATTTACTCATGTTCATGAGCGACGTGCGCGCCCACGCCCAAAAATGGGCGGGAAAACACGACAAGCTCGCAACACATTCAAAGAAATCAGTGGCGGGAAACATTGCCCATGCACGAAGAGTGTATTGTACATCTGCAAAAATCTGCAAAATTTACTCTTAAACAGCATTATAAAAACGACGACACGTTGCTGAACGTCACTATCAAGTCAAGAGTTTACTAAAAAGTTATTGTTACATAAAGCTTTTACGTTAATGTCCTAGATACAGCTATTTCAGAAACATGTTGTCTCGTGCATTCGCGCAGACTCAAACCAAAAGAAATGATATGTTGTCAAAAACAGAAGCCGAAATGTCTGCTTAAAAGGAGTTTTTGCATTGAAAAACTTCAATAAAAGCAAATACAAATTTATTTGTGTATTATTTCTTCATTGCTTAGACTGATGAACACATGATCCCTTTATTTCTCGGTATGGACAACGTTTTTATAGCTGCATATATTTTCACTACTTCAACTCACCTATTCGTTATTGACTTGATAATGACGTTCAACTCCATAACGCCGTTGTTTTCATAATTTTCTTTAAGAATTTATCACCACAGATTTGTTTGGTCATATATTTTAAGAAATCTTTTCCTATATATTTGTTCAAGTACATGCGGAAAATAATTGTAAAATCTTACCATCATCGAACGAATACGGTGCCAAGCTTGTCTTCTTATCCACGTCCATGGCTTCCTCAGCTTTAACGGTCGCAGCACCGTTTGCTTTACCCGATTTTTGTTCCTTCATTTTCTACAAAATAACACATAGCGCGCCAAAATGAGATTCAACAACTTTTATTCAATTTTTGACCAGGATGGGCGGTATTCAAAATAACTTCGACTATAATTTCTTAAATTTTCCTTTGGTTCTAGATCTTCTCTCGTCATGTCTGGCGATGAGATGAAATTCTAGATTTCTAACATTTGTTCCCACTCAGAGCAACTTTCTCGCCATTCTGTTCTCACGAAAATACAACGTAATTTCTTAACATTACCCATCTATTATTTAAGTGGGAGCGTAACCTTTTATCGAAAGTTCCACACAATACGTCATATTATACCGATATCTCGGTTTCAATTAAAAGAACAAAAATATTGAATCATACCGGCATAGTATCATTATAGTTGATAAAGACTGATAAATATTTTAATATTTTTAATGATTGGGAGGAGAAAAAGTGGTGGGGGAGGTTGTTGATTTTGAAGGAATTTTTAGTTTCTTTGGATTTTAGGTAAGTTTAAAACTAATTTTTGGAGTTAATATTCCATGGACGAGCGACAGCTCATCCGAGGAGTAACACTTACCCACTTAGGAACAGTGTTTGTGGCATTCTAAAACCTTCTTCCCTTTTTAAATCTCCCTCCAATCCTCCTTATCACCAACAAAATTAAGGGTTAAGCCTCCCCCCCCCCCCCCCGCTCCCAAGATGTCATCTTATAATTACCTCGGCTTCCTCCAATTTCCTGTCTTCTAACTCTTTGAATTTGCCTCTGACGGGCATCAGTTTTTGCTGCAGTTCGTCTGTACAGAGGTCAAACATGTCTAGATTCAGCTGAAACTTCACGTCCTGTCAACAAAAAAATACACGACATAATTCTGCATTTGTACTGATTAAGGGTGCTTGCTTCACTCAGCTGGAATCCAAGGTCCCAGCTTCAATACCGGTTTTCAGCCACAGTATCGTCTGTCGACTGACATTTGACTGAGGGTCGGCTGCACGGGATTTTACTAATTTCGTCCAGCGACAAGGCATTTCAAGTCTTGACGCCTGTGGATCTGAACAAGACATGTCCAAAGAACGACTGCGCATGTGTGCGAGGTAGCAAGAGACAACCGCTGGTCAAATTTCCAAGATGACGTCTCAAAACCCAAGTTCTACAGCAAAAGTATATACGAAGTGTGCGCGATTGATCTTTCACAATGGATGAAGAAAAGCAAGATAATCAAACCTTGTTTCTTGCAAGTTCGTGAGCTTGGTTAGCGTTTTTCTGTCTTATCTATTATCTCTAAACGATTGTTCTGCATTTAGGTTTGGTTGGATTGTCACAATGATGTAACCGAGTGTTCCACATTTAGATTTCTACGGTATAGTGATGCACTGCAGTTTAGTCTTTAATAGCAGCAAATATACGCACGAAACAACAAACTCACTCATACAAACTTTGACTGAGTTTATCTGATAGTTATTTAATTGGATAACCAAAGTAAAAAGCAGTCGTTGACGTTAGTATTTCAAGCATACAATCTGATTGGTTCGCTTTCTCTGGCTAATGGACAATATCTACCTCCTGGGAGGTGAATAATTTGAGGAGTGAAACAACGGCCGTCATAACCTCCCGTCTTGCGGCAGTGACAGAGGAGGAAATCTTGCAAATGCTTACTTTTCTTGAGTGTGTTGTCTTGTCACCGAGTTTCTATATAGGCTAATACAATTCTTCTCTTCAATCTCGGTGAAACGTGGCTTTTAGGATATTAACTCCATGCTTCGCATTTCGGTGAATATTCTGCAACTTTTCACCTTGATTTCAGAGAATAATTGTTAATTAGACAAACAGCTGTCATACCTTTAATATTTTGGCATTTACGGACTCCTTTTCTTTGTAGTAAAACCTGACAAACTGAACTGTCATGTATCCAGGAAGACGACTCAATTTTGACTGCCAAAAAAGACAAAACACACACAGTTACAATGCAAGGTTTCCAGAGGACAAGCCGGCCCTCCGGTTCCCCCTGCCTCTCCCCTTCCTCCCTCAAAATACACTCGACAGTTTCGAGCTCACAGCAAATGTTTAACACCCATGCCTCAATCAACTTACAGACGGGTCTCACTTTTAAAAAGAAACATTAATAATAATAAAAATAAAAACAAAAACAACAACAATAATAATAATAATAATAATAATAATAATAATAATAATAATAATAATAATAATCAACTTTACTGCTCCACATATTCCACTTGTTAAAATCCAGCAAATTCAGTCTGTCACATAGATTATTCATAAAAAATCATTCTTTCTATGTTACAGGCAAAATCTTATAAATATAACAATAACTATTATTTCAATACATGCAAGTTTAAAAAGTAATTACAAAAGTA
>JAOBYH010485488.1:0-15085 GCA_025403525.1 Umimayanthus kanabou | reverse complement strand
GTGCCGAATCTAATGCTAATGAGTAAACTCTATTGTTCTACCTCATTTGCATTAGATTCGGCACATGTGAAGTTCGATGTTTAACCCGGGCCTTAGGCCGTTTTTGCACCGAGCTCTTCATTTGTAGAAAACGTGAAAGGCGATACACAAATTGTCCCTCTATTAGTTCGGTTTTACAACCAAGAACTGCTCGTACTCCTTCAAACAAAAACAAATAGAAAGGATTAGTGATTAGTAAACGAAAGGAAAGCGAATTTCAGCACAACTGTCTGCGACGCAGGCAAATTTCAGCAGACGTCCTAGCCGTACCAGTTGTTTAAAGTTCCTGATATAACAGTTCCCCTGGCAATTAAACAACGAATAGTGACGAGACGAGAGCTGTACATTGAACAACTGATTTTTATTGTAGATATGTCACAAATAATATAAAGTCGGTGAACGACCTGAATTATCTCTCTTGAACACTGACCGATATTCCATACGAAGCTACACAACTAAATTCCACAACTGCCTAATAATTACAGGAAAGATTAAGACTCGCAGGAGTTCGTGCTTCTCATACCATACCCAACAAAGCTCTATCTCGCTATTTGTTCCGACGTTTGTCTACACATGTCAAGGGCAATGGCACTACATCGTCAGCACAAACAACTGCATTCACATCTAAACAAAATTTAATGTTTTCACATGCTGTAGTTTCATGGATTCAACATTCATGGATTCGACATTTATAATGAAAAACCTACAATTGTTTCGTCGATGCTTTTTTCAGCAAAATAAGAGGTTTTTCTTTTTATAATCGTATTGCTAGAACTAAGAGTTTGCAAGTGTTTAAATGCTAACGCTTAAAGTTCAACAGAAACTTGTCATTTTTGGCCTTCAATTATTTTTCTACTTTTGAAATTTAAATCCCTCATCTCACAAGCATTAGCATTTTCTGTCCATGGATCTCTATAGTGAAATTAGACAAGTCTGCAACAAGTAAATTTGACTAGATTTAGGAAGATTTCTGTTAATAAGATACTCTCACACAAACTGTTCATCAAAACGAGATGAATTCTAAATATCTTAAACTAGAATACTTGAAACGCACTACACAATATTAATATGTTCAAAAACCCAATTTTGGTATTCACATGCACATTTTCACGAACACAGGTACAAAGCGAGAAAAGAAATAGAAAACCATAGGGAATGAATTTCAGTTTCAGCTCTTTTTTACTTTACATTTCTCGGCTATTGTAAGTTGAGTTGATATATCTTGCTTGGAGAAAATGGACCAATTTCTGCCAGGTCTAGTTAGCAAAAAAATTCAACAATCAATTAGCTACTCAACCATTACTATTGCTTATTCACTGAACCAGCCTGACAGATTAACGTTAATTTTTACAGGGGTAATGCTATGCTTGTCTTATATAATATAAACCTGGCAGAAATCAAGTGATACAGTTTACGGAAGCCCTTGCCACTTTGATCATACACACTGTGAGTGTAGGTCGTAAATTTCTTTGGGCATAATCCGTGACTTACAATATATAAAATATAAACACTAAAGTTCTGCATCTCTCTCCTCTTCCTCCTAATTCCAAATCTTCAGGAAACTGTCCCAGCTTCCAGTAGCCACAGCCATTCCATCCTCAGTGACACCCAAACAGCTAACCCTGTTATCGTGGCCAGCCAGCACTCCTGCACGCTCACCCTTGAGGGTGTCCCACACATTGCAGTTGAAATCATCGTAGCCAGCCAATAACAGGCGACCACTCTTTGAGAAGGCAACTGAGGTGATGCCACAAATGATATTATCGTGGGAGTACATCATGATCTCCTGGTTGAACAAAAGCAAAAAAAAAAGAACTGTCAGCTACAAAGTCAAAAAGCATTTTGCTCTTGACCAACAACCTCTCAAAACAAAATCAAAACTCATATCAAAAATGTTTTGACAGATTCTAGAAAACTTAACACCAGCATATCATCTTTCAGTAAATGGAACTACATTAAAATGTATATTGCACATTACATAGTACCACAGTTGTTTATTTGCCCCCCCCCAAAAAAAAAAAACAACACAAAGACCAAAAACTTCAAATGCCCACATTAATCATCATTCTAAGATCTAATAATATTATAAATTCAACATCAATACCCAGTCTTTTCCAAAACTTATAAAAGTTTCCAGAAGAAAATTCAAGTTAGCAAAAGAAAACCCATGACTTTACACATATCAAAACTCATTTTCTGCCACTGAAACAAAACCAAAGACCAACCTGATCTGCTCTTATGTCAAACAGCCTGCAAGTTGCATCATCTGAGCCAGTGGCGAATGCATACCCATTGGGGAAATACTACAAGCAAAATAACATGGAAGTTAGTCAAGGTCCAGTAGCAAACTACTCGCACTTTAGGGATTGACTATCATGGAGTTATTTGCTGAAACCAATTTGTTTCCAACATGTCAGAACATTTTGCAGAGCAACTACAAAAAATGTAAACACATAAAAATATTTGCCAAATGCTCCTATAAGTAAGCCAATCAAGGATGAGATATGACCACAAACAATGCCAGCTGGCTGGCTGGCATTTTATCTCCACCAGTTCAAGCTGTGATCTTCTAGGCTGATTGTCAGATTTTGTGATATATATACTAACAACCACTATTAAATTATTCTTCATTGTATTACCATAATTATGGTATCAACTGCTTAAAAGTCACTGAATTTGTAAATGAAATTATCATCAATCATTCACAATCAATGGAAGTGATGCAAGAACCATAGGACTTCAGAAAAACTTCAACCTAGATCTAAAAGCTTGCAGATGCAGGTTAAAAACTTGTGCAAAAACCTACCCCTTGGTGTAGAAAAAAACCCCTTTTAACTAGCACTTTAGTCATCCTTTTGACCAGTAACTTCTGGTATTTGGAAATTACATCATGGACTTTTTTCTGAGCATTTGTAAGGCAATAAATGATCATCACACAAGTGACCCACAGCAATTTTACCAGTACTTGTCAAACTATCGAAGTAATTTGCACTGATTATATTGCAATTATCAAACAAAGGGAAAAAACAGACTAAAATCACTTACAGCCACTGCATTTATATCAGACTCGTGCCCAGTAAATGTTTGTTTACACATTCCATCTCTAATATCCCACAGCTGTTGAGAACAAAAGTTGATAAGCAAAAAGTTGATCAAGTGTTGAACAGCCATTACCACTTCAATTCTAAAGCCCATCCCCCCTCCCCCCACCCACACACACTGGTGAAACACAGCTTAACCAATTTAATAATCAAACTAACTTTTAGAAATAGAATTCAAATAATGCTGGGCAAAAGTTGGCAATCAGCTTGTCATTTGGGAAACCATTTTTTTTCAATCTGCCTTTTGCCACTGTAATATTCTTCTGGTAAAAAACAAAATCTGCCCAGCAAAGAATTATTTGGACTTGCTATCCAACTGTAACAAATCTTCCTTTTTTCAAAAACTTTTTCTCAGAAATGCAGGCAAAACCTCAGCTGAACTAAAATTCCGTGCCAAAAATAAAAAACTGTCCATGCCAAAAACTAAAAAACTGGTCTCACAATGAACTGATGAAACAAAACTTTGCACCCTGTTAAGAGCCAACTGTTATAAGGTACAGCTTTAGTTAAAAGTCACACAGAAGTATAAATTTCAACAGACCTAGACAAATATTTGATACAAATTGCTGTCTTTTTTACCATGACGAGTAATTCCAAGACAACTTTATACCTTAGCAGAAGCATCACATGCTCCTGACACAAAGGATCGGCCGTCGGGTGAGAGTGATAGACTCATTACATCCCCAGTGTGCCCAGTGAAGGATGTGGTCTGTTGTCCAGTTTCTATGTCCCACAAACAGCTGAAAAGCAGACAGTATTAATGAGAGTTATCTCCAACACAAAATACTAAAAGCTCTTTGTGACAATAAAATATTCTTCAATGCTGTTAATAGGTTTTACAATCAATGAAGACATGAAGTTAACCTCACATTTTGGAGTCAATAGCAAAGTCTAGTGCAAAATCAGTGTAAATTGAACTCATTCTGAATTAGTATTATTGGACAATTCTTAAAAAAATTGTGATCAAAGGCTTGTGATTAACTGCCATGATCCTCACATGAATTTATGATTTCATAGGTGAGTAAAATAGAACTTCATTAGCCAAGTCTTCAAGACAAATATTTGCAGCTTGGAATCAACAGCTGGACTAGAACTAAACTGCAGATACATGTGTGCTCAAAAACTATGTTTCCAAGCCTCCTGACCACAAACCATGCCAGCCAGAAAGCTTGCAGCTTATTTCCATGATTCATCAAGAAACAACAAATTTCTCAAACAAATACACGTTTTTGAAGTCACACAGTAATATTGTAAAACTAATAGAAATATCAACCTACCAGGTCATATCCCCTGAGCTGGTAATGATCTGATTATCATCTAAGAATCGACAACACGATAGATATCCTGCAATGAAAGGCACAAAAAATTGGTTTATGTGAATCTTTCTGGTTTTTAAAAACATTCAGTTAGCAAAACCACACAAGCACTTTTCTGATCACATTACTTATGAGATTTTTAAAAGCTAAAATTTGCAACACAGGTAACAATCTAAACAGCTAAATTTAAACAGCAAAAAAAAGGTTAGCAACAGATTCATTTACAAGAGAATAGAATCAAGTTTTGGATCACAATTTATGTATCAAAACAACAAAGAGATTAATGACAACTGTTGTTCCACTATCTTTGCTGGTTCCACAAGATGAGTAGCACAAACATTGGTGTAACATAGTGAAAAATCACTTTTTTCCCAAAACTTGCTAGAACTGAAACAAGAAACTCAAAATGGTCTCAGAAACTTGTACTTTGTTAAATTAATATTTTTATGGGCAAATTGCGTGAAAAATATGTTTTTTTGATTACCCAGAATCCTTTTGGGGCATCAAAAATTTTTTTTCAAAACTTGCTAGAACTGAAACAAGAAATTCAAAATGGTCTCAGAAACTTGTAACTTGTTAAAAATATATTTTTATGAGCAAATTGCGTGAGAAATTTAATGTTTTTTGATTACCCAGAATCCTTTTGGGGTGTGGCATTTTCTCTTTTTCGTGTTATTTCATTAACTTGAATCTACTTATCTTTGACCACGAGCTTTACTTTTCGTTATTTGTTTCACACTTTGCCATATTGTTGATGATTTTTGTGATTGTTGGTTCACAGAATTATTTTGGATACTTGTAATCTTCTTCTCCATATTCTTCTCATATGCTCTGTTTTTTTCCCTCAGCCTTTTTCTTTCTCCACTCCACTATTCTTGAAGTCTTTTCATGGATTTGGAAGGCATTTTTTAGTTCTTACTCGCTTTTTACGACCTTTGCAAACTGACGCGATTGAGAAATTGCTGCCAAAATAAACACGCACTGACGAGATTGAGAAATTGCCACCAAAATAAATACGTGCTGACGTGATGCGATTGAGAAATTGCCGCCAAAATAAACACGTGGATTGCACAACATTGAGTCAAAAGCTGGTCAAAGTCTGTAAAGAACCGGTCAAACCAGATAAAAATGAGTCAAGGCCTGGCTGCTAAGTTGTTTACCACGATTTGCTTGATTGAAGGGAGATTTTAGTTGCATTTCTTGTCGAGAACGCAAAAGCAGCAAAGAATCGAATCTTTTCCTTTTTTCGTGCGTACTTTAATCCTCTCACGAACGGAGAATGCAAAAGTGTTTAAGACTCGCCGAAAGGTCTCGTTCTTTGGCAATTTAAACCGGATTTCTCTAAAACTTGGTGCATAGTTTGCTCATGAAATGAGCATGGTGTTTGCCAACGGAAAATTCAATGGAAGCTCTGACAAGAAAGATTTGAGGACATCTTTCAAACCTTTGTGTCACTCTTGACACAAATTATTATGGCGGACATTGTGTTTAAGACTCAAAGAAATAGATGTAACATCTCTGACAAGTGGAACTTTTCAATGAAACTTTCAAGAAACAAAGCTCAGTAAATGAGCATTCTTGGGACTTCGGGGTTTGTTGATCAGACGTAAAGTCTCTTGGCCATACAGGCATTTTTAGAAATCAACACAAAAGACATTAGGAGCGTGACGGTCAAGCTTGTTGTTCCCTTTTCCTCTTTTTGTGAAGAAGGCGAGAAGCTAACCTAAATATTATATTTTGTATGTTAAGTTTATGGTGTGTTCTAGATGTTCTGTTATTCTTATCGTGATCAATAAAGTATAAGATGCGAAAACAACATTTGTCTGCCTCTTTGCTCATTCACATGTTACACGTGACGCGCCATTTTCTCCTCATAAAATGAACTTTCAAATCCATTTATTCGGATGTTAAAAGTTGGAATCTCCTAACAATCAAGGTAAAATAGTCCCAATATCTAAGAAGTATTTGTGCAAAATTTTTATGGCTGGCGACTTTTTGTTACGGAGATATGAACAAAATTGTCTGCGCAAGATGCTAATTTCTGCAATGTACATCATGATCGTGCTACTCATCACAAACCCTTGAAAATTTACACACAATTTTATTCATATGCCAAACAGTAGTCTTGTTATTTTCTCAACAAATGCAAAAATGTATTCCTCTATATCTGAGGTCCTGACATAGCATGGCTTTCATATGCACTCGATTCTTGGTGACTAGTTACTGCACAAAGATCTTATGGCAAAAATTTGTGTGCACAGCTAGAATCCAATACCAGCTTGCAAGCGATGGAGAGTCACACTGCTGTTAGCAATATTGCCAAACTGATAGTAACTAAAAACACTGTGACAGTGGAAGCCACAGGAATAAGCACAATTGGCAAGGTGCCACATGTATGAGGGTTCAAACACATATTTTTATATTTAAGTTTCATGATTTTCTATAACCTTAATTTTTAGGAAATCCACAACCTGCAATTTTGAAAATTTCCCAAATGATGTACTGTAAAGCTGTCTGTGACAATTAAATAACACCCAATAGTAGAACTTGTGGGTCAGTAACAGTCTGATTTATGGCAAAGATGCAAGTTGAGGTGTAATCACGGTTGATTGTACAGTGCAATGACCCAAGCAGTGAAATGACAAACTGGAGTACTTAGGAAGCAAAGTCCAGAACACTCTAAATAAGAATTTATCTATTTCCTCGTTGAAGGACGCTTTATTCAGGTACAACGAATGGAATGATGAACAACTACAAACAGGATTTGACCGGGCTAGTCCCAGTCCCTACACAGGTAGACCAAGTATTTCTCTACACTCCATCATTAAAAAATTTACCTGTATGTCCTGGTAACTCCCTGCTAACTCTAACATTGCCTTCCCTTGTTTTTAAACTGTAGATTGAGCAGATGTTGTCCAAACCACCTGAAAAGGCATACAGACATGGGTTAACCAAGCACAAACTTCTAAACCAACTTTACAAAAGTTACATGCATCTCACCATATTTTCAATATTACAGTTTTTAAATCTTATCATGAAAATCTTCAGACAACTTTCTTTTTTGAGATCAAATAGAATGAATTTAGTCACTTTCTGGGCACCTGCTTCAAAAGTAGAAATGAATAACAATGATTCCACTCTTCAAGACAAGCAGAATGAGTGTTCATCTTATGGGTTAAGAAGTGAAACATCTTCTTTGATACAAACAAAAGTAAAGTCTGCTTCTAAGTTTCAACAGGGTTCATACTCTTTTGACTTTCTGAAATCCACCGCTTTCAGACTTTTTCCGAAACCATTAGCAAGTCTCCAGGACCTAATTTGGACTTTCTCTTTCTTGTATCAATTTGCGATTTTCCCAGCATAGTACCAATTCACAATAGTCTTCGGAAATCAAACCTATCTGTTTATCCCTCGGTCTTATCTCATGGAATCTAGCTTTTTGTATGCATATTAAGTAGAGTTTCTGCTATCTTCTCACTCAGCTAAGTAAACCAACCCACATTTTTGTTTAGACTATCCATGACCAAATCAAAACCTAATGGCTTTCCAGGCCTGGGAAAAAATTTTCTAAAATTTCTGACTTTCCAGATTTTCCACAAGCTACACAGACCCTATTTAAAAGAAAGCTGTGCCCTTGATAGGAAGCCAAATCCTTACCACATGCCACAAAGCTTCCTGAAGGAGCATATGCACATGTCATCACCCAGCTAGATCGCAGAGGAATAGCATGAACCTACAAACAGAATTGCATTACAAAGTGTTAACATGATACATATGAAACATCAAAATCAAAGTCAAATCCAATTCCTAGTTTTGAGTGCTTTCCAAGCCAGCAGTTCTGATGCAAGATGCTACTCGCACTTGTAAGCAACATTCACTAGTCTGTTTCAGATGCCTATTTTCACTACACTTTCACTGTCAGTAAGAACACCTCTAACCATCAATAAACCTTGGAACTTTTTCTCTGCCTGATCCAACCCCTACTACTATAATTATTCCTGAACTCCTGCAAACCCACTGATTTCTTAGAAATGATCGGTTCCACTAGTGTATCAGTTCTGAACAGACAAAATGACAGAACAGAAGAACTGTTTACTTTGGCGAGAATCATCCATAAAACTAAAATGTTAATGATAGATTCCCATGAATCAAGCACATGAAACTGAAAATTAGTTATAACTCCACAATTTCTGAAACCTAAAGGCCTGTTTTCTCCCATTCCTAGCAGCAACTGCCAGTCCCACTGGCCCAAATTCCATTTCCCAGTGCAAACATAACAAACAAACAAAACCCATGCAATAAAGAACTACTGACCTTGTTTGTAGTATACGAGTCCCACACAATTAGTTTTCCATCTTGAGATGCACTTACTAAATTTCTACAGGAGAAGCAGAATTAGGAAACTGTAATACTGAAAGTACTTCCTAAATCCTGGAAACATCTCCATTATAATCTACTTCAGCCTCTAACCTCCCAACTCAGCCTGTATACCAATCTTTTCATCTCAAAAATCATCATTTGATGTATTTGTGAGTGTACAGTGCTAATAATGTTTACACGTGTTGTGGGACAGTTAAAACTCTGCAATGACACCTCAACAAAGTTTATCATACAAGAATCGCTGGAGCTGGGAGAGAGGAATTAGTACAAGCAAAGGGCGACCCTTGAACATATTCAATATAGAAATATGATTTCAGATAGCCTATTCTTCAGGTTGGTTGAAAGGATAAAAGATAGATCTGTTTAATAGCAGGGTACATTTCTCCAACAGCTCAACTCTTTTCAAAAGAAATAGAAAGGAAACAAAGTAAACACAGCAATCATATCCAAAAACATGGATCATTTTCGTACTTTTTCTCAATAAAAGTAGCCCCTAAACATCTCCAGAACAAACTATGACGTATCTGTTATTTCAAGCAACACAATCTAAAAAATGGGGAGCATAGAAGTCATTTCTTACCTTGAATCTGAAGCCCAGTGCATTGCATATATTTTAGCCAAGTGACCACGAAGCGTCCTTCGTGTTCTCATTTGTATCCTTCCTACAGTGTCTATGTTCGTTGTAACCTGAACAGGGAAACAAGCACAAGAAAGAGCAACTTTAGATTTTCTCCAAAGGAACAAAGATTTTATAATTTTACAAAATTTATTTTCAACATTATTTAGCTTTAAGCTTTTGTAGTTCTTACCTAGATAATATTGTAAACTGGCAGGTCTATTGCTCCAAGTACGCTGCCAATATTGAAGGCTTAACAAAAAATACAACTAGTTCCTGCCACCTGAACATTAAATGTTCAAAACTGCTATTTTTTAATTGTAATCATGCTGAAGCACCAGACACAGTAGACATGTCATGGTTATAAAAACAAAGTTTTTCTAGATTCATTATGACCCCAGTTGATCTTAAACCTGCAACGCTTTAAGCTTCTTTGTTTGAAACACAATACCATGATTTCAAGTCAGATCCTCCAGTTATATTTCAAAAATTCACAAGTAGTTTTCCCCAAGATGCTTATTTCCTTGAGAGACAGTCAAAAAGCTATTGCAAGGGTGGGGTCACACTTACTTTCTTTAAAGTTGTAAACAAAAATAAAAATATTTTAACAAAAAAGAAAGTATGAACTATAACCGACCCACCTTAATTTTGCAAGAGCATGTGACAGTAACCATACACATTGTTTTGCTTGGCTCAAAAACTGCTACAATTAAACTACAGATTACCTATACACAGTCATGCTTATTAGTTTACAAAACATCTCTATCAATACTTGAAAATGTAAAATATATGGCTGTTTTCTAAGATCTACATTTAGTTTCTGGACTCGTCAATAACCAAAGGCCTTCAAAGTTGGGATTCAAAATCTGATGCAGACTACAACCAGTCTTTTCAGCTGTCAACACTTTAAAAGACTGTCCCCACTTTTGTGCCACTTGTTGTACTTCAAACTTTGAGAGCAGAAACCAAAGTGAAAACACAGCCTTGACCAGTGGAAACAAGACAACACTAACATCCTTTTTTTTCCAGATTCATTATTTCTCTCACACCATAAATCTATCAGAAACATTTAAAGGCTCTCAATAAAGTTACTCAAACAGATTACAGAAATAAACACCTGAAGCAATGTAGTGTCTTGTGCCACTTTTCTTGCATCCTGAAAAGAAAAGAAAATAAACCAAGACTTAGTGAAGGTCATCACAGGCTGAATGTGGATATGAACAATCATGTCTTTGACTTGGTCTGGCAAGCTGTTCGACTCAGACAGGTACTCAACATCAATGAAGTGAACATCTGGTAGCTATTGGTCTGGCATGCGCAGCTGCCAGACTTGCTGGATAACTTCCTGAATCCCTGTTATGTACTTTGTGGGTAAGAAGTACTGGGAGTTATAAATAAATCATCATCAATATCAGGCCAGATACCAACAATTAATTTGAAATTATATATCTGATATCAGTAATATCAAAAGCAGCAACACTCTATTCATATTAATTCACACTAATTTTTTAGTTTGAAGCAATGACAATCTGATTTACAAACAGTTACAAAAAAGATACCCGTTATGTACATGTAATGGATATATTTAAAAAACATCATAAGCAATCATATTTAACAAAACAGCTGTCAATTGACTGCATTTGTTTAATAAACAAACGCTTGCTACAACTGATTCCCTTTTCTCAAAGCACAGCTAGGGACAAAAGAACAGCTATAAACTGCAAAATAAGTAAAGATTCTTTAGGATGACAACAATAGGCCAACTAGATTGGCTTGTTTAAAGAAGTGTCCAGCAATTCTTGAAAAAGCACCTGTATGTCCCTGGCAAATAGAATACCTGGGTGGCATTAGCTTTTGGAAGAGGTTGGTAAATGGAAATATTTGCATTCTTGACGAAAAGCAAGTTAGACAAAAAAAGTTATCAGAAGCTGTGTCATCCAACCACATTGTAAACGATTTCGAATACCTGACCATGACAAAAATCATGTTCGTATTGGAACTATAATTATTATTTTAAAAATACAAAACAAAAAAATAATAGTGATTACAACTGGAAATAGCAAACCAAATATAACCCTTGCTAGTTTTTTTCACCAAAAATTCTTGAAGGACCTTAAAAGAATGACATATCGAGAAAGAATATAAATTTGAAACTGTCCTGAAAATTACAAGTTTCACATAATTTGTTACAAATAAATCATGTTTGAATTGACTTCGAGGTGAAGCTTGATCCGAGGCTGTCGCCAGACTGGAAAACGTTGCTTCAGCAGTGCAAAAACTGTCAAGAACAAGAGTTCAAGTCAATTTGCTCCACCCAACTCCCAAGAATACTGATATGAAACACTACTGACACTAGTACTGAATTGATTTCTGCTGGAAATAAAAAGTGCGAGCACAAATCACGACTTTAACCACATGATACAGCGACTGCAATGAAAAAAACTGCATGAAAAGAATTTCAAAACCGAAAAGCAGACAAGACCGTTTCAGTTTTGTTTAAGTTTAGATTCTGTCTTCGATGAAGATCATTGAGTCAGCGCAAACAGGCATACCAACAAAGTTTATCCAGGCAAACAACGCCACGAAAGGGAAACAAAACAATTTCAAAATTTCAAAAACAGGAACATCGTATTCAAAACCAATGCGAACTATCATATATTCAATATTATGTTGCAGTTCCCATAATGACGAACAAAACACGTCAAGATTAATCTTGCTTCCTCGCTGTAGTGTTGGAGTGTCTGTGAACTTGAGTAAAGAACAAAGCCGAATGCGAACCTTCTCTTGAGCCCGAGGACCAGAAGCGAAAGCAAACACTGAATGGAGCCATTTTATCTCACCCTCCTGACGCGATCAATAGACAAGTGGTTTGCCAACCTAGCAACTGAGCTGAAACATGAAATCTGCATTTCCCAGCAAAAAATCACGGCTATGAAAACCGAAGTCTCGACCGTACTACTTTATTTGGATTAAGTCAACGAACAACGGCATCAAACAATGAAAATATAAGGAGAAAAATATGCTCAATCCTCAACATAATTCGCGATTTCGTTTTGAGGTATATTAAAATCACAACAGAGAAAAGTTATCTTAATTCGTTTATTTCAAACAAACGAAGAAGTTTGAAGATCTATAGAGTCGCTTTTAAATAAAACTATACTTCAAAGCAGATCATATCACAAGCTTAAACTTGTCGAAAGAAAGGAAAGCCGACATAAACGATACTCCTGACCAGATCCTGACATCAAAGAAGTGAAACTTGACCCATTCACTTTGTCTTTAGATGCCGTTTCTCCGAGTTTCTTGCCAACTTAACTTGAAAATTGTCACAAACTTTACTTTAAGATATATTTTTTTATTTTATCGTTACAATTTGAGCTGACGAGGGCAATTTTATACTGGAGACGGGAAAGGGTGCAGACTCCATTTCTTCACGTTCTAGGATTCTAAAATCGAAACAATGCTCTTTTCCTTTCCCAAGGAAATATACCGCAACACAGATTTCACTGCTTACTTTCATAAAAATACAAACCAGGTAAACAAAAATGAAACAAGCTTCAACCCAATCACTATACAACCCAAATATTCGCTTATAAGGAATAAAATAACAAAATCTCGACACTAGGCCAAGGTACGTGATGGCGACAAAAGCAGTGCACAAAAAACTTCGCATTGAACTCTCACAAAATTTCACCAAATCATACATCTCATTTCTTAAAAGTTCATACATCCAACAAGCCGTTCACTTGTATCGTTCCAACTTCAAATAATTCTGTATATGAATGGAAAACATATCTTGCGTTTCTAATCGCCTTGGACGTAAATCGGACTACTTTCGTCTCAGGTGCGAAACAGCGTTGGCTGCTGACAATACCTTGAAGTTACTTTCCACCATTTCTCCACATTTTTTCTAACAGCAAAATCTTAATAACCTTTTAAAAACGCATAGCAAGAGAATAAATTCAAAATTTAATGCGTTTGAATGGCAGAAATATTGCAATCTAAAGCGGATTTTCTTCTGTAACAAGCGCTGAATGGTGTGCAAACGAACTATGTTCGCTTCACGACAGCTGCCCCTTACATAAACACAAAAAAAACTACACACTATTCTCATTCTAGGTCAATATATATCCCCGTTCACCATCGAACTTCACGTTTCTCTTCACCAAGTTGAAAAGTGACAAAACCTGAATAATAATCAAGAAAATCAAGGCCGGGAAACTACTTGAAACGACCGCATACCGAACGAATATGAGGCACAGCTTTCTTTGGTTATCAGAAGTTAGGCGAGTATTCTCAAGAAAGCCTGGTCGCTTTCCTTCCTCGAGATCAACTTCGATAACAAAACCTTATTTCTTCTACTGGAATACACCCCATAAACACGTTCCAAACGAAGAAACTGTCGCAAAGCAACAGCAAGTTCGTTTCTGAAGCAATCGATACGAATATTGACGACCATGAGAACACTGGAACAAAAATTCGATCAAATTCTTCGAACACAACTTGATCGTGGTCTTGCTGTTCGCCGTTTGATCATCGAAAAGCAAATATGTCGCTGCACTTACCCGAATTTGATTCTTTAGAAGCTCTGCTTCGTTTCGAAGCTGATCTAACTCCGACATGATCGCGGCCCACCAATCTGTGTAAAGTCGTTTCTCCTCTCCTAAGGATGTGGCGCTTCAGAACTCAACAACAATGGCCGGGGCTTGCAAGCGAAAGCTTTTACGCTCTCCTCACAACTGTCCTCAACGCCCTACCGACCAGCTCTAGTGCAAAACTAAAAGTTAATCGGAATCTTCATGAACCAAATGATCAAACAACGGCAGCTTTCCTCCGTAGTAGATGCCCTTTATAACATTTAGCAAAACCCTCGCAACAAATTCTTGGGAGTGGTTCGCTGTTCGCGGATTGCAAACGAAGAGGCAAACCCTGAAATCTGAAGCAGAACCTCCCACTTTACTTCCCTCGAGCACCCTGAGCAGCCTGGCCTGAAGTGCGAGGCCAGGTGCTGAGGGTAGCGCATAGCATTCTGGGAGAACAGAATTGTGCAACCTTTATACTCCTATTTTGTACGGTAGTTTGTTCTCAAAAGTGGTAAAAGTCGTTAACATTGTTGGTTCAAAACAATCCTCGGAGCTCTATCAGCACAAGTTTCTGTCCAAAAAGATGGCTTTTTCGGGAAGTTTTGCAACCAAAAAATACCCGGTGATTTGAAACCGAAACTTGTCAAAACTGAGGTGTAACATTGGTCATTGCACGAAGTATTGTACGCGATTGTTGCAGCTGGCATGTCACCCCCTGAAATATTGTGCGCAATATTACAGAACAAGAATCGGATTCTATCTGCAATTTTGCGCACAACAATTACAAGGATAAGCGTTTGAATTTAAAAAATATCTTTATGTCAGAATGCCCTCATCAGCATAACAAGGAAAATAAGTGTCACTTCTTCATTCTTTTTATTATCCCGCCACTGGTTTTGGTTTATTGAAGTATACGGACAATAATTTGGTAGCTTTTAGGTGGAATTCGAATAATGAGCTCGAGCCGCACCCATACAACAAGGCCAGCGGAGTAGGCGTGGGGAGGGTGGGGGGGGGGGGGGGAAAGAGCCACGCCCCCACCCCACAACT
>JAOBYH010484378.1:0-15085 GCA_025403525.1 Umimayanthus kanabou | reverse complement strand
TTTTTCTCAGTAACTCTTTATAATTTTCAAAAAAGTGGGGGGGCTGAAGCCCCCCAGCCCCTCCCCCTCCGCGGGCCATGTTAACTGCACATGTACATGCTATCAATATCATATCCAAATTTCAGTCTTTCACCAATCATGTACATGTATTGACATGTAGAATACTTATTCATTTATTTGTTTATTGTTATATGTACAATGTACAGTTTTGATATTGTTTTTATAATTTATTTGCTATTATTATTATTATTATTACTATTATTATTGTTATCATTTACATTATCAATTTAAATAATTTTATACTTGTTTGTGATAATTATTATTATCACTCAATAGACCAGTTTCCTATTCCCAGTTGCCGCTGATTACAATAACTATAGACTTGTTTTTGCAGGGTTAGCCTCAACTTGGTGTTGAATCTACATAAATACTGGTGAGGTCTGAATCTCCAACAACACATAGAATTGTGAATAGATCATACCACACTGGAATTTATGATTAGTTGACATCAAGTCGAGGCTAACCCTGCAAAATCGAGTCAAAAGTCATTGTACAGTACCGTTTCCGGGAAACATACCATCGGGATTCGGGATTCGAGTCAAAAGTCATTGTACATTTAATCAGTGACAACTGGGAATAGTAAAAAGGTCCATTCAAATATTCTTGTTGAGTGATCATTGCATGACCTAGAAATAAATGCCTTCCCCTAAATATTCTGTTATTCTTTTTTGATATAATATTGTTTTTTAATTATTGCATGTGTATCCTTGCTGCTCAGTTCATTCTGGCCTTGTCAGGAGTGTTATCCATGATACCAAGCACATCCATGTCATGGCGTGTTGTCATGTTTATTATTTTCATGGGGAGTTGTTTTGGGTCACGCTGTTGGACCAGTTTAGTGGCGTTAGGATTGCTTCTTATAAGATGTAATGGAAGCAGTGGATTTAATCGGTGGAACGTATTTATCCACATTGTTGGTTGGGGGTAAGTGCATGCAGCCTTCAATCTACCTAGTCCATCTACATGTACTTTAGCTATTTTGGATGTGTGTTGATTCAAACAGTTTGTCCCAGACCTACTCTCAAAAGATTTACATAATTTTGCTGTAGCTGTTTGGGAATAATGAAAACAATTGAATGTCATGTGCACTTGTGGAAGATGGTATGCCCGAGTGGTATAACATAACCCTGAAGTATAGCACAGTGACTGCCCAAGGGGTATAACATATACCGGAAGTATACTTATATTTAATAGTTAGATAATTAATAGTTTATACTAAGTTGTTTTTCTTTTGTTTACATTATCATTAGGCTATCTCTGAAATATCATTTTCATTTTAGTTTTTTAAAATCACTTTTAATCTGTAATTTTTAGTTAATTGTCAATTGTTTGTAAGAGCATCAAGCTTCAGAGGATGCTCCTAAAATGATATATATTATATATAGCATGCTCGAGTGGTATAACATAACAGTGAAGTATGTACAGCATGTCAGAATGGTATAACATAACCAGAAGTCCCAAATTTGAGTCCTCTGCCCACCCTAGTCACATGGTGCATACAGCTTACTGGCCAGCCTTCCAGCCAGTTGGGGTTCTTAACCCTTATGATTTGTGAATAACATTGAGGGAGCTGTCATTATAATTTCTTTTATTACTATTTTGTCTTGAAAAAGCCATGCATAAAGTGATTTAAACATTACAATTTCTTGTTGTAAATATGTTGAATGGATGTGTCAATTGTCATGTAATCCCAGATGTGCAATTAATACGATAAATTTTTGGACTTTCCCCTCTCATGTTTTCTGAGATTACCCCCTAAGGTACAGCAACCTTTTATGAAGGTTTGTACTTGTTCAAAACTAAAAACATTCGTTCTCAAAGTTGCCAGTTTTTTCAGGATTTCTAAGTGGCCACTTAGTCAAGTGCATAAGTGTTCAACAAAATTCAAACGAACAATTCTTGCAATAAATAATTACACTGTGTAGCTATTTCATCCAAGTCTTACTGATAAAAAAAAAAAGGTCACTGAAGTGACCGAAACGTTTTAAGACTTCAAAAACTCTTTTTACCAATTTTAAACAATCTTACTGATCAGTTTGTTGCAGTAGAAACCTGTTGAACTGGAAGACAGAGTTTCAGTTGTTGTTTTTCCCCCTTGTAATATCACTTTCTTTCTTTTCACAGTGTTCCAATTCTGTGCTGTGGAGTCCTCCTGTGTTTTATAGACCTAAGCTTACCGTCTGCCAGCTACAAACCATCGTTTCTATCATATGTAATTAACCAGGTATGGAGCGGAAGCCAATCACTGAATTAAACACATTTTAGGAATCCTACTAATGATCAGTTGCTGTTTTAGTACCCCTTTTGGAGAAATGCTTTGTTATTTGCACAAATTTATAAAACTAGAACAATATAATATATGTACTTACGTACGTACATCGGTACATTATATTTAGATCTTCCCCAGTAGGACTTTTTATTAGGTCTCTAAAATACAAATGAATACAGAAATATTTGTACTGACTGTAATGTTGAGTCCAGTACCTTGGGTAAAAAGGCTAATTTTGGATCACTGTCTTGAGCCTGTAATCGCACTGTTCTGAATAACCAATCACAAAGCAGAAAAAGCACAAACTGCCAATCACAACACAGCAAAAAACGGATGCACCACATGTGAGAATTTGAAAATAATGAAAATGTTGACATGTCCTTGCTGCAAAATACAGAAAACTATGAATTACACAGATATAAAAAAACTTACAGTTTTTATTGGATGACTCCTCCCTCCTAAATGCAGAAGATGAAATTTTAAACTCTTTTAATAACGACCTTCCTTGTTTCACAATCCAGACTCTGTCTTTGAACCTGATCTAACACTTCCTCTATCGATAGATTATTTATGCTGTTTTGTTTACTCGCCAGACTCCGGTTATTGCAGTGACCATTGTAGTTCTTGTTGGCACCGTGGTGACAACGGTGGTGTGTCTGGTTCGTCTCCAACGCTGTGACCGCTACTGCAAGTGTCCGGAGCGTTTACAGGCCTCGCAACGGTCTCTTGGGGCTGGCTCCTTCTTTGGAAATGAGTGCAACAAAGACAGGTATGTATCTATCTATCAACAACAACAACAACAGCGATATATTTATGCCTTTTGCTCTTTACGAACATTAAATTAAAAAAAAAGTTATTAGGGATGT
The DNA here is from genome assembly GCA_025403525.1 of Umimayanthus kanabou. Classification (NCBI taxonomy): domain Eukaryota; kingdom Metazoa; phylum Cnidaria; class Anthozoa; order Zoantharia; family Parazoanthidae; genus Umimayanthus; species Umimayanthus kanabou. The sequence goes on along the minus strand of JAOBYH010484378.1, from coordinate 11,890 downwards.
CGTGGTCAACAGAAATAACCATTACGCACATTTCATCCCCGTTTTTCGTCTAAAACTGCAGGGTCGAATTAAGTGCCTGCAAATGACGAAAAGTAGGACAAAACTTCAGTTTTGTAGGCCAATAATTAAGCAGCCTACAAATTTCAAACAAGGATCAATTATATGGAAACATTCTTATCCCCCAAAGCAAAATGAAAATTTGTTGGCCAGACAAAATCCTTCATTGGCACCCTGAACTGACATTTTTGATAAACATATGTGGTCATAGATCCTGACAGTAGAACGAGACGTTTCAATGCACACGGAAAAATCACTGAATTATATTTCATGTTAATAAACCAAAGCCCGGGTCAAACGTGAGTATGAGAGTTGAGATGACCAGATTCGATAAGAGCTTTTCCATCTCAAACGAGGATGAGAGTTGTATGAGAGTTGAGATGACCAGATTCGATCGATAAGAGTTTTTCCAAATCTCAGGCATTGCGTGCGATCAAACGTGGATGAGAGTCTATGAAAGTTGACAGAAGTCGCCCAACAAACGTGTGAAATGTGATGAGAGCGTTCGGGAGTCGACGAGAGTGCACAAGAGTTGGCAGTCAAACGAAAATGAATGTTTGAACTCTCATTAACTCTCAACGACTCTCGTGTCCGTTTGACCCCGGCCTTAGCAATATATGGCAAGCGTATACAAAGTTTCAGGCACAAGTTTAGTTTTAAAAGAGCTCTGTTGTCTTTGAAAAAATAATGTCCATGAATGAGAGAAGTCCCTCCCAAAACTGGCACGGGAGAAACAATGCTTTCGGACGAGAGAACTGACCGCAGTTTTAGAATGTAAAACTGGCTTTAATGAGTAGCAAGTGGTCATACAAAATAATTCCGAATATTTCTTAACAACTGAAAACACTTGATTTTCAAATGAATTGGGAATCAAGTTAGTATGCCCTTTCACGTCATGTAGGACTATCTCATCAGCTGCTTTGAGTGATACATTTACCATATCAAAATGCAACGGAAAACCGATATTTTTGCTTCTTTTTCTTTCAGTGCGCATGCACATTTTCCACTATATTTTAAAATCGCTTTTTAGAATAAACAAGATTATACATAAGAAAAACTCCTGTTGTTGTTGTTAGTAAGAGTGTGAACAGTAATCAAGGCTTGTTGTTTGGTAGTAGAAATGCAAGAATGCAAGAAGTGGAAAAAGCTTGAAAACTTAATGTGGTTTGTAATCGATGACTCTACTTTGGTGAGAAGTCGCGTGTTGGGAAGGTCATGAGAACTGATGTATCCTTCTAAACGAACCTGTCTTTTACTTGTGCGACCAACACGAAAGGTATAGGCTCTGCCGCAATCGTGTCGTTATTATTTTGAGCATGCACGAGCTTTGCAGAAAGAAAACTAGTCAAACAAGTTTTAAACCGGTTTCATTTGTTTTGCTTGTGGATTGGCTACAACTGCTGACATATTACGAGCAAACCATTCGATGAAACTGGTTTTAAAGCCTGTTTGACTGTGGCGTGATCCGTGAAGCCTACTTTTCTTGTTGATTGAGCGAGTAATAAAATGGGAAGGGAGGCCTGACTGTCAAATCACTTTTCTTAAACACCCTCAAGGTGTGGACGTTGTCAAGAAATAAGCAAAGAGATAGCCGAGGAGCAGTCACAGTCTAATTGCAACGTTGATAATGGAGAAGTAGATTCGTGCTGTGCCGCAGTGTCCCCTGGGAAGAACTCGGTGCTTGATATAGAGAATCTGGACGAGACCACGTGTCTATTACAGAAATCTTCTAGTTCCCTGCGCCGAAGTTACTCTCAAGATTCATACACAATTTTGGCGAGCATTGAAATTGAACTTAATGGGGAGTATTTTCATGGCGAAAAACATCAAGTTGGACGTCACGTGACCCTGTTGCTGCTGCTTTCAATATCCACGTGTTTGGTGAGTCTTTCACAACACGTACATGGGTATTTGTAAATTGTGCAGTTTTGAAAGTTGTGTTGAAATTTAAACCAGTGATATGAAAATTTTGTCCGGCAAATCACTGTTTCTGCTGTTGTGTCTGTCTGTCTCACTCCCCGCCTGCCTAGTTCTATCTGTCCATCTGTCTGTATCTCTCTATCTACCTCAGTCCGTCTCTGTCTGTCTGTTATCCAGGTGTCTAAATGTTGACATACTGTTCACCCCTTGATATCACCAATCTCTTTTCCTCCTCAAAGGTCGATTGGCGTCTAATACTGAATTTTTAAAACAACGTTTCTTAACAGGGGATATTTCTGTGTGTATGGCGGCTTCTTGGTGAACCAAAAGAATCCGGCATTTATACGGCTTTAGAAGTTCTGGATGTGGTCCTTCTTTTTGGCCAGGTATAAAGCAAGAAACCTTTGAACTAAGTTCTTAGTTTTAACTGGTTAGACATCATGCTTGAATATTTACATTTAGCAGGTGACTGATCTACTACACAGAACCGTGTGGGAAAATGAGGGATAACAACCTTGCAATGATTTACTTAGTATTAGTAAGAAGGGGATAATAGAAAAGTGATTAAACAAGAAAAACAGAAATGAAAGCCAGCAAACAGACGAACAGGTTGACAGACAGACTTTTAGACAGGTAGACATTAAGACAGACAGGTCAACAAACAAACAAACAAACAAACAAACTAACTAACAGACACAGACAGACAAGTTGACAGACAGACAACACAAAAGACAGTACAAATAGGTTCAGTAAGCAGACAGACAACCCGAAAAAAGACACATAAGCAAGCAAGCAAGCAACAAACAAACAAACAAATAAATAAACAAACAAATAAACAAACAAACAAACAAACAGAAGACAAATTAGAATAGTAGAGTGTAGGTAGAGTGCGAAATGTTAGATTCCAAGCTCGAGAAGCATGTATTGTCAATGAAAAATAGTACAGGGCTTGTTTCTTTGTTTATTAAAAAAACATTTTCTTTCGTTTGTGTTAAACTACAGAGCTTCATGGTGTTTGCCTGTTTTGGATTCGAAAAGCAGCTTGTCATTATACCATTCATGAAGAAGTAAGTTACAGTTTGGTGACTGCGTGTTTGTTTATTGTTCTTGGTCCGTTGTTTGTATCGCTGTCGTTGTCGTTTGTTATGACGGTCGTTTTTCGTTCGTAGTCGTCGTTACCTCCTTCAATAAGGAGCTTACCAAACCATAGACTCTCATCCCTTTCGTAAACGGTCGATGCGATTTAAAACAGCCGATGTCATTTCCAACCACAGCCGATTTATTTCCAACCACAGTCGATGCATTTTGTAATATTTTTGAATTTGAACTGCACAGACTCGAATTTTTGCCATAGTAGTAGTGTAGGACTGGAATGCTAGAGGTCGCGGATTAAGAACTCGCAAATCTTTTATTTATGTTTTACTTAGCTTTTGTTGATTTTCTCTATTTAATTCTTCCAAAGTTAATTTTGGTTTTGATTAGGGTTGGGATAATGGTGAGGGGTGGTTGTATTTCCGCAATCAAGACTTTCTGTTCTACATGAAAACGATAATAGAGTATTGCTCGGATGTTACAAATGGCATCGACCGTTTATGAAAAGGAAATTTCGACAGTGACGGCTGAGACCGACAGCCCTTAAAATTTTGATTATTTTCTGTCTTACATTTCTTCCTGCATCATTCAATCGTTTGTAATTGACTTTTATGTCAAGGACTGCGAGTCCTATATCTTACGAGAGACCGATCTGAGAGAGCGGCTAGAAGTTCCATTCTTTGTCCCCGAAAAACGCGTTTTGGCAATTGTCCGCCATTATCATGTCCGGTGGTCGTATCTTCCTGACCCATTCCCCTCGCTAACCTGAGCTTTTTTCTTTACAGGTTGCGCCGCCTGTTTTACGGTGTGGAAGAGCTCTACCTTCCCCGCCCGGAGGACCTGGACCCTGAGGTCGTCCACCAATGTGATCAGTTCAAACGCTACCACAAACAAAGATGTCAGCGGGCTCTCGCTTGTGAGAAGAGGTATGTCGTTGCTGTTAATATCCAATTAATAAATTGTCTAAAACTTTAACAAATTTAACAATTTGAAGAAAACGATAGCAACTTGTTTTTGTGTTTGTGTTTATGCTTCGCATGTTTAACTTTGTTTGAAATTGAGGCTTAATTATCATAAACGGTTTGGCTATTTGCTCGAGAAAGGGGGCTTCTTAGAGAGTGGGTTATTGAAGAAGGGAACTGAGCGGCTTATTCGGAAGTCAGATTTAAAACAGGCCCAAACAGTGAGTTATAATTAAAACTATCCATAACGCCTGAAAGCGGCACTGTTAATGTCAATTAGAGCGCGTCAAGCTGTAAAATAATGACACAAATTCACGAGTCTAATTCGTTGTCCGTAAGCATTGAAGTAATATTTATTTTTCTGCTTGAAGAGGGGGGATCTTAATCATGAGTCTGCGAGGGGCTTATTACTGTTTCTGCATTTCATAACGTGATGAGGCGAGTGTGTTGGTGGTTGGTTCTTTTAATTTTTTTTAACGGTTTTTCCTTCTGGCCTGTACCGAACAGGTATCGCTTCCGTACGTACAAGAGCGTTTTTCGTGGAGACAAACTGGTGGACTGGATCCTAGAGGTGGGGCTTGCCGCCGACCGACAAGCTGCAGTGCATTATGGGAAGTCATTGATTCTTGGTAGAATAATCGAGCACGTCGTTAAGGAACACCATTTCCACGACTTGCCGTATTTTTACAAGTTTTGCAGCTAGAAGTATATTTAGAAAAAAGCCAGGCTTGCTAAAAAGTACATGCTATGACATGCCATAAATAATTCAGCGAGTTCGTTCTGAAATCTGAATGCTACATTCGGATTAAGCTTTTGGCCGGAGATTTTTGATAATATTAAGTATTGCTCTATTTCCTTATTTTGGAATTACATAAAACACAGATAAAGTGAAATTACATGAATAAGACCAAAAATACAAATAATCAATTTTAAGAAAAGCAGAGCATCGAAGAAAACCTAATGAACCAATTCCCCATATAAGTAATTGTAAGAGTAACGATGATTATTCTCATGCAATAGAACGTACGTGTGTTGAATGAAGCTTCAGTAGTGCTCAGCGAAAAAGCTGTTATTTATTTATTAAAGAAGATCTATTTAAAGATTAATTTAACCAAACTAAACTCTTTCTAAAGTTATTGACGATTGATTTGTCAGTTGAAGATACTGTAAGATCGCGCTTATGATGTTCCTGAAGGGGCAGGTTTATAAACGGGAAGGGGAGGGGAGGGCAGTAGGCTTTTTTAAAATCGGGAGAGGGGAGAGTGGGCAGTAAGTGGCCGTCAGTCAACTGTAGTAATCTGTTTCACAAAATATGAGCCATATTTTACAAATTACTGCTTACCGCTTGCTATGATTAAATCAAAGAAAGCTACCTTGTGTGACTTTAATGTGGATTTAGAAGTTGATGATCCTTGCAACCTTTATAGAGCGCAATATTGTCGTTTCGTCGTAAAACTACCAAAAACCATCAAAAAAGCAAACCTGTAAAATAAGATTTGCGCACAAGAATCGCATACCAAGCAGCTGTGAAAAGCAAATCTAACTTCTAACACATAGAGGTAATGCGTTTCGCGCGTCGCTCATCCATCAACATCTGTGGCTAGTGTAGATAATGTATGCAGTGCATGTCCCCCAATAATTGTCACTGGGGTGTTCTCACCACGTATTTCAGTGCGGGCATGCCTCCGAAGCCTTAAAACCCAGACCCTATTTAAGACCCAAGAAACATTTTTCTACATTCTCTTTCAGACTAAACGGAAGAAATCGATTCCATATTTCAGACAAATCTCGGTACAAATATAGAGAAAACTTTATGGTCCACAGTCTGCACAGATTCTCTCCTAAAAGCGTACCCTTTCCCAGACTAATCCGCAAAATGTATACCCTATTCCAACACCCTATTCCAGACCAATTGCATCTGATTTGCCCGAGAACCATGCCCTACAGGGCGGCACAAACCTATGTGGTCAATTTTGAGGAATAACCTCGCGGGTAACTGTATTGGGGACATTGCAGCTGAAAGATTGCAGTGATACTGATAACTGAATGAATCGCTGGTAATATTTGTGCGAGCTGTTGATAGTGTGAGCTTGAACACGTCTCGATTGGGTTTTCTGAAAAAAAAAAGAAAAAAACGCTGTAACAAGTGAAGATTTCCTACACATGTGACAGCGGTTAACTATGGAATGTATTCGAATCGGCATCTACCTAAGTGCGAACATGCCCTTACCGAGAGGCTTATGCGTTCATTTAGGTCTCTAAACAAGACTAAAGGCGGTGGGTGTTTTAGCCTCAACCGCCTCGGTTCGCGGCACGACGCTGTCGTCGTTAGTTTGAATCCGACGTTTGGAGCGTTAAATTAAGGCTTGGCTAAACCGCTCGCACGAGCAACTTGATAAGCGGTATTGTCTGCTCTTGTTTATGGCATAGTTGATTTCAAAATGCTAGACATATGTGTCCAAATTCTTATTTTAAAAAAGTCGTTGGAAATGGTTTCAAAGCCTGAAGTAAAGCAATAAAACAGAGCAAGGTTTTTACCGTTCTCGGTGTATCGGAACCTTTAATCTCCACTTTTCTTTACACAAAGTTGCTTCGGTTACTCGTTCAACTAGTGGCTTCCGCAAAACTTGACCATTAAATCAGTTATCTTAAGTATTTTGTAAGCTGAACCGAGCATGGAAGGCGCGAGAATTTTGCGTACCCGGGAAATTTTGAAAAACTGTGCTGTGCAGAACGCCATTCCGTGCTTCCAGAACACAATAATAATAATAATAAGAGTTTTTTCGACTAGTTTTCGCTACTCCGAAGTTGGGGGAACATCAAACCCGGCCCCCCTGCTCCGACGGCCCTGGGTAGGGGGTGGTGGCGTGGCCCATAGAGGGGGGATATTAATCCAGGGATCAGAGAAGGCGCTTCTTATTTCGATGTTTGAACACTCCCCTTGGAGGCTTGTGCGCTCGGTTCACTGGCAGCGGCCAACCTCGTTTAGTTCTTTAGCACATAGATTTTCCTTCTAAAAGAATCGAGACAGGTAGGTGTGGGTATTTCGGCAGGCACATTTATCCACTGATTGATAGTCCTCGGGACAAAGCTGAACTGGATGAAGGATTTCTTCTCAGAGGACAGAGGGTGGAGGAGCCTTGTGTCTTTTTCGAGATAATAGTCGAATGCAAAATACGCGATGGGTGGACAAAATAGTAACAGCAGTATAATAGTAATATTTATACAACGTAAACAACACGATACTGCACCTGTATTTAAACGTTTTATTGACTAAAAAGTCATAAAATAAAATATCGCTTGGCGATTTCAAAACTATTCCAAGCCTTGGGTTGAAATTTTTACAAACAAGTGTTTGCTACAAAGATGTATAAAAATAGAAGTATGAACATCTTAGCAATCTGGAAATGTAAAACGGTGTCTAACCTACTTACTAATGACAACTTTGTGGTGTTAAACTACGTACGTTAAGAATCGCTTTCAACGTTAATTAAAGGACCAGATCAGTTGTCCGGCATCCTTTGCGCTTCCTTGATGTTTTGGTTTTATCAAGTCAATCAGAAAATAAAAACACCTAAGTGTAGTCCAACATTAATACTTAAACTCAAGTTAAATGTTTAGAAAAATCAGCAGTTGATTGAACCGGATCTTTATTGAAGAAGCGCGCAAAAGATTCCGGGCCCAATATCCGGGCGTTTTAGAGCCAGTTTCACAATCATGCGCATGCGTCCTGTAAACATGGCGGATTGTATGAATAAGGGTAGATATTGCTTAAAACGTATTTTAATTCGATATATAAAAAATATCTCCACTCATACAATCCGACTTTTTTCCAGGATGTGTAGCCCGCCAAACCGCTTGTACGTACTGCGCAAGATTGTGAAACTGGCTTCATAAAACTGAAAGGAAATGATGCGTCATGCCCTACACTGTTTCGATCATTTTTCAAATTTTAAAACACGACGATTGTAGTTAAAAGCGCCATTCTTTAATGGCTTCAGCTGGAAGATGATAATACACAGAAAATCTTACCTCCGAAGCACATTAGTTAACACTGGGTTGATATTAAAAGGAACTTTTCAGCATTTGTACACATTTTTTAAATCTTAATGTGGATTTTTCATGACTTTGCATAGCTTCATTTTCAAATTTCCATGACCTAAAAATATATAAAACACTCTAGAAGTTATGCATCATGAAATTGTTTGCCACGCCATTAAAAACATTCAATTTGCTCCGTAACCAGATCTGGTTTCCATGAACATTTGGATTTTCCAGATTTTGGAAGCTGGTTCTTCGAGTTTCTCAACGAACAATGCTCTTTGCGCATACTGACAAATCTTGAAGATTTCGGTGAAAGTAGCGCTTATCGAGAAAAAAACCCATTTCATTGGTACGGCTATCGAAAATACTACCTAAACTTCTGCGATAGTTCACTGGCAAGTAACTTTCATTTCAGTAGCAACCTTTCACAATCTGCATGCACTCGCACAACATTCCGCTCAAGTCGACTGTTGAAAATACCTTTTACGAGAGCGAATATAAATCAAAAGGCTGCAAAACTATCACGTAACTTCCTCACTCTTGCAAAACTAAACTTAGGAAAAACAAAATTTATCCAAGTCGTCGCTTCTAACTTTCTTGATCGACAAAAAATGTTAATAAATACTCGGTCCAGAACTTGGACACTCCATCGACTATTATGACATAAAAAGATCGGAATAGCGCCTTCTTTTTAGAAAGACCCCAGGGTATATGAATATATCAAAAACTTGCAATTGTGCCTATTGAAACTCTGATACCAGTATTAAAATTAACCTTGTGCATAATGACGTCAACCGGCCTGATACCCGATTCGATTGTGGACAAGAATCCACTTAAGATGGCGGAATATTTCTCTCAAGAGCAGGAGATTTAAATATCAAGTTGGAATGTTATCACAACGTGGCAAAAAACTAAAACTTCCGAGACTGAAACTTTGCCAAACGGAGTGATAACTTCAAACACTGCGGAAGGACTACACAGCTTTTACATATGATGGTCAAATATCTCGGAAATATTACTAAATTTACATACATTTGAGGAATAGTAAAAAGAATCTTTGCAAATGCTGTTACCCACAGAGGGCGAAGCTCTAAAAGCCCATTGCAATAAAGCTGAAGATATTTCTTTAGGAAAGAAGGCTAATCTGCAGTTATTCTTGGCTGATGAACGAAAACAAAAAACACCCAGGTTAGTGTAAAATTGACTCGGCAGCAAAATGATGAATAAGCTAAACAAAGAATTTATTTGTAAAGCGGCAGGCCTGTCGATCTTCTTCGACATACACTCAATGACTTCGTAAATTTACAGACATGCATTGAAAGTCTTCCAAGTTTAACGAAAACTTATTTGACGTAGCCCTCCCTTTCATAATGCACATTCAGTTTTATTGCGATGGGGTTTGGAGCTTCGCCGTCAGCCATAAGATATTTAGCATTTACTGTTTATAAAATTGTTCTCGAGTTTTATGGTTTGTGAATTTAGGAATATTTCTGTGAAATTTGTTCATTCTATGTTATTGTTTCGTAAGCTTTCCTATAAATTTGAATTTACTGCTTTGCTTGGAAAAGATTCGGTATCAAACCTTGTCTTTCCCGCCACGTCGTGATAAGCAACATAGCTCACTTAATTTAAAAAACCTATTCTGCGATAGTTCACGGCAAGCCATTTTCATTCAATGGTGATAATAAACATACAATAATCTCGAAACTTGGCTTTCTTTGGAAGAGAAATATCTCGCTCTCGACTACAAAGACCACAATCCATTTCAAGCATGAAGCCCACTGATTCGGACATTAAGGTTTGTTCAAAATAATAAGTCTGGTACCTGAGGAGTACGACCATTATAAACTCGCAAACGACGACTGTGTCGTATAAAACTAAGTACGTTATAGAATCGTTCTTACTGTTAATTAAAGGACCAGATCGGTTGTCCGGCATCCTTTGCGCTTTGTTTATGTTTTGGTTACATCAACTGGCTGTAGTCCAACATTATTAACTTCACTTAAGTAAGAACTCGGTAAGATTAATATGTACTCTCGCTAGCTTGCGTTGGAAACGAAATATGGATTACATGCAATCGGTTTCACCTGTACGCGAAACTAAAAACGTGTGCAAAGGATGCTGGACCCTAGATCTGGGCCTTTAAATAGTATCAAACTATAAAGAACCGCATGGTGCTGGCCAGGGACTCGCCAATATTGCAGATGTTCCGACCGTGCGCCTCTTCTTCCTTTCTATCAGTCAGTGGCAGAGTTGGACGGCAATATCTGATTAAGCTGAGTTATAAACTTCCAATCATCAAGGACCAATTTTCTCATACTGAGGGACCTACGAAAGATAACACGCCAGTTATATTACCTCGGGGAAAACACTTTTTAATGACTTGACTAACAAACGATTTCCTTTTTACTTAATTACAAAAAGTAATACACGAATTATATTAAGTCGAGTAAATACATTTCTCAATAACTTGAATATAAAGCAATTCCATTTTTAGTTAATTACGAAAGAGAATACACATATTATATTACCTCAGGGGAGAACATTTCTCTGATGACAACTATAAAACAATTCCCTTTTTAGTTGATTTGCTTTAAAAAAGGCATATCATAGTCATTGAAAATTCATGATTGCGAAGTAAATGGTTAGGTCAAACACTGCACTCGCGATCGCTTGGAAAGACATTAGTTCTATCCAAACGACTGGGACAATCACGAATGAGCAAAAAATATCATATGGTGATTGGGACGATCGAAAAGTCAAACTTACTCCCAGAATGCGCTGGACATTTTATAGGGCCCAGGAATTTTTGCTGATGTTCTTTACTTCACTCAACAAACATACGAAAACTCGCATTTACTCATAAAAGTTGATCGTGATTAATCCAAGGAAAGCGCGTGAGCTTCGATCGGAGTATACAGGGAGTTGTCGGTCAAAGGAATGCCAGAGTTCATATTTTACACGTCAAAATAGAAAACATTACCTGGTTTATTTCAAGCGTCTTTTCATAGCTTGGGTTTGACACACAAATGCCTTTTGGGTTGGACACTCGAGGACTGGAAACCATAAAACAAACGTTTGCCATCTTTTAGTCTGTTTACTATATTTTGTCTAGCCATAATAGTACTAGTAGTTAAATAGGGGTTCTAGAACGAGCAGGATTGGGTTATTAGGGAGAGGAGAACATGAGGACGAGGGTGAGGAGGAACGACGACAAGTAGAGGGTTCTGCAGCGATGCTACAAGGGTTTTATAGGGGTTCCACAGGGTTCGAGGTTTTATAGAACCGTTAAAGAAACCTTGTAGAACCTCTAAGGAACCCTTGTAGAACCCATACAGAACCCTTGTAGAACCCATACAGAACCCTTGTAGAACCCATACAGAACTCTTGTAGAACCCATACAGAACCCTTGTAGAACCCCTACAGAACCCTTGTAGAACCCCTACAGAACCCTTGTAGAACCCATACAGAACCCTTGTAGAACCCATACAGAACCCTTGTAGAACCCCTACAAAAACCTTGTAGAACCTCTAAGGAACCCTTGTAGAATCCCTACAGAACCCTTGTAGAACCCCTACAGAACCCTTGTAGAACCCCTAGAGAAACCTTGTAGAACCTCTAAGGAACCCTTGTAGAACCCCTACAGAACCCTTGTAGAACCCCTACAGAACCCTTGTAGAACCCCTACAGAACCTTGTAGTATCCATACAAAAAATCCCTTGCAAAACCCATACAGAGAACAACAACAACAACTTTATTTACCCTTTTGTTCGTAAAAATAAAGATTACATACAGGTATGAGTAGAATAAATATT
>JAOBYH010483267.1:0-15090 GCA_025403525.1 Umimayanthus kanabou | reverse complement strand
AGTGAAGACCCTGTAGCCCTTTCCTTCCAGCGGCTTCATCAGATTTAGCACAACTTGCTGTGTCTGCTTTTGTTCTGCATTGCCGGCCTTCTTCCCGGTATAAATATCAAAATCACAAACATAGCCGGTTTTGGCTTCGGCTAGTGTAAACAACTTGAAGCCAAACCGAATTGGCTTACTTGGCAGGAACTGTCGAAAGAATTTCCTTCCTTTGAATTTTACCATCGTCTCGTCAATTGACAGGTTCTGTCTGGGAATATAGTTCTGGTGAAATTGACGCTGTATTTCGTTGATCAATGGTCGCAGTTTGAAGAGGCGATCATGATCTGGGTGGTCATCGGGCAAGCTGTCGTTGTTGTCCACAAAGTGAATAAATCGCAAAATGTTCATGAATCTGTCTCTTGACATTATTTTCCCGAAACCAGGTGTTTCAGTGACTTGGTTTTTTTCCCAGTACGAATGAAGCGTTGGCTTTTGGACGACCCCCATCATGAAATAGAGACCGAGCCACGTTCGCAACTCATCGATGGTTAGTTGTTGCCAACCAAGTCGCTTTCCAAGGCGTTCTTCTTCTTGTTTGGCGTAGCGGTTTGTTTCACGAACAATCTGTCGATAAAGTCTTTCTGTGAAGAAGAGTTCGAAGAAATCGATCGCCTTCTTGTCCGCCGGTAAATTCCTCACAGGTCCAGATCGTTGTTTGAATGGAATATCATTCTGTGGCCTAAAATCCTTGCGCCACGTTTGCTCAACTTCATCAGCTGATTCATCCGCGGAATCTTCTTCATCACTTTCGACCTGAAACTCGTCCATATTCTCTTCATTATCAGACAGACGTTCGTTTCTTTCACCGCCATTAGCACGTGCGATCAAACTCAATGGCATCTCGTCCAAGTTGAAGCCTTCAAAATCTTCTTCTTCATCGTCTGAAGCGAACAAATTCAAAATTTCTTGATCTCCTTCCACAACTGTACTAGCAGACGCCATTTTGAATCGAAAACTTGATGAAAACAAAATTTTCAAAGATCAAAAACTCAAGAAACAACTCGTAAACCTCGCTCAAAACGCACCGATAAAAAGCTCTTTTCAAGGCCCAGCCAATGCCAATTGATTTACCCCCCTCTAGGGGACTATTGTTTGGTGAAAGTACATTTTTTAAAAACAGGTCCGGGGACCCCAATTTTGGGGTCCCAGGCAGGAAAGGATTAATGCCACAATTTTCCAAAAATGAATCTGTTGACCAGTAGTCAGGAGCTTGTGTAGAACACTGATTCCCATCATTATGCAAAGGCCTAAGTAAGCTTTGAATTCAGACTTTGTTATGTCGCACCACTATTGAAGTCGAATCTCATTCCCAGCCAACTTTTCTCTCGCTACTTTGTTCGTCTCTGCTATCACATGGTCGATTGTATCTTCTCCGAGCATCAGAGTAAAAAAGAATAAAGCTTCAGATCCATCTGGGACTTGTACTTTAATTCCTAAATCAGAAGGATCAAATGCTTTGAGATCAAAGTCTTCAAGGTCTTCACTCCACTCACCTTCTTTCGAGTTGCCACCTTCGCTTTCACTTTCTTCCGAGGAATATTGCTCAATATCCAAGTCGCTTTTGTCTCCAGCCTTAAATCCTTCAAATTCTTCTTCTTCTTCAGAATATCCAAACATATTCACTCTTTCCTCAGCAGTAATAAGCATAGGAGCCGCCATAATGAACACAGTTTTTGAAACTGGTGGCTGCTATGTTTATATTGCTGAAGAAGGAAATTTCTCACCCCACTACATCCTTCCTGTTCGTAAATGTTATGCGCAGTTGGCGCAGTCTTATTTGCTGATATTCCTAGTTTGACTTCTGAGTGGCGGGCTGCGGCCGGTTCAGGAAATTTGCAACATTAGGGGCCGGCCAACTACGGCCGGGTCAGTAGTGAAAGGGTTAACACTCCTATGGGTTAGAAATGAAGTTGATTGAATGCAAGTAACTATAAACTATAAACAAATGAAGTTCTCATTGTTTGTTACCCCAATTTGAAATGGATAAAATGCAAGTAACTATAAACTATACAAGTATGTATGCAATGAAACAAATAACTCAAGAATGATTGAGTTCACCAAAGTCAGTGTAGGGAAAAGTATAATGTTTAAAACTAATTAAAATCAGAGCTGAGTTAACTCGGAATTTCACGCCAGAGTGATCAGCAGACTTTGATCATCATCTGACTTTTACAGTTACCAACCTGAATGTTGAATGAATAGGGAACTGGACTGAAGTGTAAATCGTTTTCAGACAAAACACAATTTATAATTTCTGAATGTTGGATGTATGTACGTTACATAGGTGTAATTGAACAGTGAATCGAATTTAGATTTGTTTTAATAACTGATCTGTAGTCTCATCATGAACTTTGGTAGTTTATTTTTTTAAAGAAATAAACCCCTTTAAGCTAGGACAGAATATTAAATTAGCTGATGTTGTATGAAGTTGTAGAATAGCTTTCATTGTTAGGATTCCTTTAGAACAGTGGTTTTTGTTTTCCAATACTTTTGAAAGGTTACCAATTTTGAATACACATTTTAAGACAGTTTCTATTGAGCTGGAACAGTATGTTGGTCTTGAAAGATTATGTCACATAAAAAAAAGTACATATATGTAAGGTTGGTTATCTAAATGAAGTCTGAATTTTAAATAATGCTTAACCTTTTTTATAGTTGTAAGTAATAACAGTTGGATTTGTTCAAGAATCTCATCATCTTTGGAAATAAGATGAATTTTTGCAAAAATAAACTCCTTTATTATAAGCTAGAACAGAATATAAAAAGAGCTGCTAATGTACGAAGTTGTAGAACAGCTTTCATTGTTATAATTTCTCTATTGTCAGGGTTCGAAATTCTTCTCATGCCCGTGTTGTGGGACATCCTCTTGGCTCCGATTCATGTCACAGCCATCAACTGGACCTCTACTGCACAGTATCGTTGAATAAATGAGATCATAATTTTAAGTTTTGGCACAGGATCATGCTCCAACAATTTCAACTTTAACTGGGCTGGAAGACCACGCACGAACTGTCTTTCCAGCAGGGCTGTTTTAGCTGGTCCTTTGAGAGTTGGGTTTGCTTTTGAAAGTAGTTGCTGGAGCTCCCAGTTGTACACTGCAGGGTCCTCGCCTGGCCTCGGTTTCCTTTGCTCAAACTCCTGGAAATGTTTTTCTCATTCCACATGAGGACACAATGAGTTTTTCAAGTTCGGTGTTAATGCAGCATAGCTGCCTTTCTGTTCTGTGGTCAGTGTGTAGTAATGGGTTGCTGCTCTATCTCGCAGGAATGCTGGCAGTTTCATCAATTAGGCAGCATTGCCCCAATTGTTTGCATCTGTACATGTCTTGAATTGGAGTAACCATGTTGAAATATCGCCACCGTCGAACTTTTCCAGTATTATTGAACTGGAGCTGCTCATGACTATGACACTGGTACTGCTCATTGTATGTACTTTTGTGTCAGGCATAACGTGATAAGTTTGAAAAAATACACTTTCTTCTTGTACCAAGTCAAATATTACTGACCTTTTCTTCGTCTGAGTTTACGGAGCTTACTGACACTGGATTCGTCAATGCCACCGGCTGGTCACCTAGTTTGTAGTGTGCTCAACAAATACAAGACACCGTTGATTCAAAGGAGAGTTTATTTGCATCATTTCTACCTTTTGTCTGGGTTTTAGAAACTTGTGTACTCTTATCAAGGAAGTTCTATTTCTAGTCTGTTACAATGTTTCTAGGCATGCTGACTCATGACAGTCTGCAAGGTCTTCCATACACTCCTTGTACATCAAGGAAGTAAATTCAGTTCGTCATTTAGATACAAAGTTCATTTGCGTGGGAAGGAGTAGGAACTTTCTTGATTGCTCCATGATACACATAGTAATATGATATGCTTCAAAGGTATATAATGTAAAATCAATGAAAATATTTTAAAATATAAATATGTGTATAAGATAAAAGATTAAAACATGGTGGTAAATTAATAGAAACGGATAAAAGTAGGTAAAATCATGTTTAAAACTCTAAAAATCTAAAACTGTATTTGCAGTTTCACGCTCTGTGGCGATCTTCAGACTGAATCCTTTTATCTTTCTTCTTGATCTTTTATCATATACTGCTCTGCATTACAGTGCATCGAGCACTCACCGCCTGCGACGGCAAACAAACGGACATTAAATATGTGTATATGAATGTATGTGTACATGTCTTGATAAAACGCTTGATGGTGCCAAATCGTGATTTGGCTTTAACCAAATGTCTCTTGTAGTAGTTCTACAAGTGCATTTGCACCACATGCGGGCCTGGTGACCATTGCATCAGCTGTAGAATGACCCGTAAAGGCCAATGAATCTAACCTACTATTAATTCAAGACTTCACTGTTTTTATAAACAGACCTGTAAAATTAAGTCTTAATCAAAAAATATCCTCAAGTGTTTTTAAGAGCTAAGGTCAATTTTCCAATTGCAGACCGTACACAAAGCGGTCTATTTTGCTCAAACAATTTTGTGAGCAATAAATGTCTTCTTGAAGTAAGGTTTTACGGTGAAAAATTTTTTACAACTCTCTGCAAACACCGCCGAGAGCCTTGCTGAGCAAGCACGCATTGAGCTGAGCTGGCGAGTGATGCAATCTCACGTGATCTCCGGATGACGTAGTAGTGAGGTAGAATTAAGTTTTAATCAAAAAATATCCTCAAGAGTTTTTAAGGGCTAAGGTCAAACTTAGGCCAAACAAAGTAGCAACCGAAATGCAATTATTATACCATACACTGTTGAACAAAATAATTACTTTAAAGATTTTCTAGGTATTTAAATTTCCCGACCAATAAAGAGACATTTGCAACATATTTTGTTACTGAAAGTAAATTGGAAGTCAACAAAAGCCAATTAATGCAAGCTTTTGCAAGATCATGAAAGTAAGCATAGCGGACAAAGCAAGTGCATTTAATTGAACAATAATTACAAACTTGTATTGACTTGCATCAGATCGAGAGTGTTTACAAAATGGTGAAACATTTTGTATAAAATATGTATCCGAGATATTTGCTGCACTGGTCACACTAACTTCATCTGAACCTTCATAAAGGAAGATGCTTGAGTGTCAAGAACACTCCACTCGACTTGTTTATCTGTTTAAAGTCTTCTGCTTGGGTTGTTAAAAGAACAGCGCAGTGTTGCCCTCTTTCTGGTTAACACTGATTTCAGTCCCTACTAAACCCTCTCCATCCTTTGCAATGCTGATTCTTAATAGCCTAGCAAGGAACTTTTTAAAATCGATGCTTTCCAAGTCCTGTCTCTGAAAGTTAGAAACAAACCTTTATAAAAATCAGTTTACATGACAGTACATGATTAAATTCACATGTAATTTGGTGGTTTTCACCTTAATATTTGTAAAAGTCATTTGATTATTACAGTATCAATTAAAATAATGAGAATAAAATAACCTTTAGTTATTCTTACATGTTTTATTAAACTTGTGTACTAGGCTAAGTTAAGGGAAAACCAAACGATTTCGACACACTTGGTCATTTTCAGGGTTTGTTTTGCTGTATTTAATTTAGTTTTGCATATACATTGACAGTTAGGACACTCCCATGGGAAAGGTCACTTATATGGGAAAGATGTGCTGATGTGTCATTTGATTTTCATCTGGGGCTGGCTTTGCTGATGCAATGAACAAGGTCTCAAGAATCATCTTTCTACAATGGTGGGCGATGATGATAATTTGCCACTAAGAGCCTTGTTAGTTCTGAGATCTTTGATGAATGTCTTTGTGAAGCTTGCCAAGGATATTACTTACCCTCGCTGTGACTGAATCTCTAAACTTTAGTGTTCAGTGAACCACAAAGCTTTCTTGGCCTTAGTTCCAAGTGTATGTACGTTCCACTTCTCTGGCGGTTGGACAGTTCGAACATCTACTTGACAGTATTTGTCTGATCTTCTGAGTCACCATTCTTTTTCCAGTTTCCTGATATATTTCCTCACAGCCTAATTTTCAGTTGAGGGGTTTGAAATCTTTTTTAATTTCTGTGTGTGTCAATCGACTGCATTTCTTCAAACAGATGCTTCTTTTCCTAAAGACTTTGGCATTTAGTTTGCACTCTTCAACTTAATACTTAAATTATCCAACCTCGCAGCTCTACAGTTTATTTCTTCAGCACATTTTAGTTCTAATTCCAATTCTGCTGTTGGAATGACAGCAGCCAATGCTTTTGTGGAGCATTTATAATGCCAGTTTTTTCCAACACTGCCCGCACATGGTCTTTGATTCTAGTGCAACTGTTTTTTTACGGTAGTTATTCTATCAGGAATGATGTCTTTCAAAAGGTTAATGCAAGTCATGTCTGCCTGGTGACTGGGAAATTCTTGTCGTCCCTCCAGAAATCTCTAAGGAACATGGCATCACTGAAACAAACATTCTTCAAACTAAAAGGGGTAACAAAGTGCGTGAAAAGTAAATAAGCTTTGTGTTTTGATAACTGTTCTCCAAATAAATTTTTTAGCCAGCTCGAGCTCGATGCAAATAAGCTGATTTGATCAATATGCTGTTGCGAACGCCTCCATCAGATTACCTGGTTGTAGGAAATGCCTTGTTTTGCAACATATGGCAACATATTGGATGGAGCTTGGCCATTTATGAGAACATCCATGTTTAATATTTTGTTCAAGTCCCACATTTCTCCACATGAATCATCACACATTCTGTATCTTGTTTGGTGCTTAAATTGGAGAACTCCATTCTATGTGGATGTCGGAAAGCATCTTCATTGATCAATGGTTGAGCTCCAGCTTGAAAGCCTCAGGACTGCTCTGTTCTGGGTAGATGAACACCATTGCCAAGCCATTCATTGTAGACCTTAAGTGTGTGTTCAGTAGACATAGAGTGCTGTTAGATCGCTCACAGGTTGCACTTGTCACTAGTAGTGTGGCCGGGAGATGTATTGATGTTTGGATACATGGCCACGTCTGCATTCTGTAGCACCTTGAGGACTGTGTTTAAGCATCACACTGTCTGTTATTTTCTTATTGAACCAACCTGGACATTCTGCCATGTTACAAGTCTGAGTCTCGTTCGAGGTCCCATCACACTTCTTCCCACTGTGTGCAGGAGGTGGGCTGGTACAAGACTTTTCTGGGTTGGGTCTCGATTTTATAGAATTCTTTGGAGTCAAAATCTGAGCGGTTGATTTGTCTGGTGGATGATGATGGTGGTGTTTGTAATGTTTTGTTGTTCTTGTCCTGTGGCAGGTATGCCTTGTTTCTGGAATTTAATTTTATGTTCGAAATATTTAATTGAGTGATCTGAATATTGTTGAGGACTGTCTGGTGGATGGTCATTAACAGTGTTGTAGTGTTTTCTTGTTGTCCTTGTTCTGTGGCAGTTATGTCTTGTTTTTAGAGTTTGCTTTATGTTCGAAGTATTTTATTTCTGTGTCATTGAACCTCTAGGATGAAACAATGTTGTATGTATTTAATTTTAAAGTAGATTCAAAAACAAAAAATACTTAAAATAAAACTTTGGAAATAACAATTGGTCTTCCCTGTAACATCAAGCAGTAACTCTGTCAGCATTCTCATACATGAATTTTAGCCAAAGTGTGCGCATGTGACTTCACTTGTTTTGACGTGAATTTTTGTTTGCATGCGTTGTAATGGCTTGATGTTTGCAGTCAGCACTTGACGATTTTCCGTAAAGTGTGTGCGAGTTTATAGCCTAGTAATTTTATGTATTTAAACTATTTTATGGAAAAGAGATTGATCTTTGGAGATGTCGCATATTTTGGCAGTAATCAACTGAGGAAAAGAAAGGGCAAACTGACTCGAACTCGAGTCAAGTGAAACTTGACCCATGAGGGGAAAAAAGTTATGATCAAATCCTGTTAAACATTAACAGATACTAAGGGAGATTACGTAATTCTTCAAAACAAAGTAAATTAATTACCATGCAGAAGAGTCTGCATTTTGGCAACTCCACCATCTCCATGTGGATGCCACCCCCCATCCTTTCTCCAACCTGTCTTTTGCTGTGGCATAGTCTTGTGTTGGATTTGCTCTTGGATTTCAATGGGTAAGCCAATCCCAATAACACACGGCCATCCTCCTTTCCACTTTGGGCCCTAACACTGGGGTGGCAGTCACCACTTCTCCCTCCCATACCGCAACCAGGTCTTTCACCTTTATTTTTTTTGATGGGGTAGCCACCTTTCTTTCCCGTTACTTTGAATTCTTCAATACTTCATCAAAGTACAAATTCACCTTCTCGTCTTGTGTCCAACATTGAGCAATCTTGATTATTCCATGTATTCCTGCATCCATAGCAGCGCTCGTCAACAAGCTCATCCAGTTTCTTTCCTTCCAAAATTCACACATCTTCTCTAAGGCTTCACAGAGTGGCTGTACTTTTGTTGTACCTGGTTAAGACGTCTCTGAAGGTCTTCAGGTTATTCTTTCTCCAGACAGGTTGGCAGTACAGGTTTTCCTTGGGGCTAATATTAGAGCCTTTGAGGAGGAATAGAAGGCTTTGTAAGGAAGATGTTTTAGATATTTCTGAGTAAATGTAAATGTGTTTGTGCAATGCTTAGGGTAACAGAAATTCAGGGTTTAGTGAAAAGAAGATATACATTAAGAGTGGAGAGCTGGTCTCCAGTGATAGAAAGTATCACCTTCCCTTCAGCTAAAATCAAAATTTCATCATAATTAAGCTGTGTTCTTACTATCAAAGTATCTGTAAAGAAAGTAATAGATTATTAGGAGTATTTGACCATAACAGAGAAAGAACCAGAGTGGTTACTAATAACGGTTTAAGGGGTTTTGTAACCTGTCACATATATCAATTGAAAACATCCTTATGAAAACACAAAATTTGCCAAATGACAAAATGCCCATAGGGGTTTCAAAAAGATGAAAAGTAGAAGTTGGAAACTGAAATGTAGGAGTTGGAAGTTTTCGATGACCAGAGGACTGTGCAACGAGGGCAGGCCTGAGCTTTGTAGGGGGGTCTTGGGGTTTGCTTCCCCAGAAATTTTGAAATTAATGTGCAAAAAGGACCCATTTCCTGCATTTTGAAGAACAGTTGTTGAAAAAAAGTAGTTTTCTATGACAGTTCAAATTTCTTGATTTTTTTGCACAATCAACATTCTAAATTAGTAAACTGCTGGAACTTGGTTATGCTTATACTGTTATGATACCCATTGACATCAGCCTGGTTTTGGTCACAAACAGAATTTGAACTCATATGATTTGTTGGTTCACTACAACAGGTGCATTGTCAATACTCCAAGGTTCGCCTGCAGAATTCATTTTAATAAATACATGCATTGTCTCAATATGATTTGCTATTTGATGTTGCATTTTTGTTTGTAAACATATTTTTCACGATCGCATTTCTAATACCTTACATCACACATTGGATGAATGGCCGGCTGTGAAAAACTTTTAGGTTTGTGCACTGTTATTGCTGTGAGCCGTAAGGCGAGCAGCAACACTATTCTTGACAGGCTTCCTGTGTCCAGGGCACTTCCGGTCACTTTTATATTCGAGCCGGTATCTCGATCTTATGAATGGGCGATGGATGATCCTCTGAACATGCAATACTTTGAAGTCAGTGGAGATACCTATTGTAAGCAGCTTTAATAGGAGCGCGTGATCAGCGGAGGAGCGGCGTGGTGGTGCAAAGGGCGGAGAAGAGAGGTTGTTAAAGTCGGGAATTTTAGAGGCAGGTGCTGGTTTATGATGTTAAACAACAATTTGTTTGTTTCTGGAAGTACTCATCAAGGTGACAATCACTTTAGCGATGTTTCTAGGGGGAGACAATGTGCTTTTATGAGTCTTTCAGCGTTGCTGTGCGAAAAGTCGTCGTGCTGGGTGTCACGGTGGACAAGAAATTAACAGTCGATCAGATACTGATAGAAGGAGATGCCATGTACATGAAGGCCTTTGAACAACAAAGCATACCAGATACAGAGACTGCCGTTAACTTATCTACCAAATCGAATGGACGAGTTGAGGGCCCCTTCAAAAGGAATTGAATCGATCAATTTTATATTTCGGTGAAAGTCCATGTACTGCTTTAAGTTACCAGTGAAAGAAAATGGTGTCAAATTTCTAAATCAGCTTCTATTTAAGGATTGAACTCATTTTGACTATTCTCAAATCCACATATTGATACCATAATCGATTCAAATTGATGCCACGTTTGCCCTAGCTATCATACTCCAATACCATCAAAAGACTGGCAAAAGTGGGCCATGAAACATAAATTGGCTGCTTGAACAATACGTTACGGTTCTTTTTTCTTCCATACAGTGCAGAACATCTGCTACTTCAAACCCTTGACCGTCAACCTTATGTTGATGGGAACCAATAAAATGCATATCCACCTCCGGTGTATGAAGTATTAAAAAGTGGTAATAATTGACAACAGCTCACAAAACTAAGAATGACCCTGAGGATCATCCAAAAGATTGTGCAACCATGGTATCTTTTTCCATATCATATGTGAACACTTTGAACCAATGCGGAGAGATCTGAATAGAAGGAAAAATGTTTGTGTAGGGTGATGAGCATGATAAACATGATAAAATGTCACAGTAGTAGCATAACTTTGAGTGAGACTTTTTAATTGTCCTTGCACTGATTTATTGCTCTCAGGTCCAACCTTTCCCTCCTTTGACATCTTGTCTCCTGGAGATTTACTTGATTTGCCATGGAATTCTTCTTCGTCGTCGTCTTCTGTTTCCAATGAATTATCTTCTGTCACTACAACAGTTGACTTGTCTAACCCTTCTTTTGGTACAATAACCACATCCAGTTCTCCATACCAAGCAGATGTATTACCAATGTATAATCCAGGTATATTTGCTTCAAGCGGATATTTTATAGGTGGATCGGGAGGGTTAGTAGGTTTCGGGTGAACTGGGTTCATTACAATATCAGCATCAATCACTTTCTTCAACACATTTTGGGCCAACAAAACATACATCTCCTTTTTGTCAATTCTGGTTTTGACTGGTGTTGCTGGTTTAGCTTGAGATGTAGTGGGTGCTTTCCTTTTCAACCCAGCTGGCTTCTTGAAAAATTCCTGGATGGATTTCATTTCATGCTGACAAGAGCGTAACTTTTGCAGTGCCTTTTTCTTGAAGTCCTTGAGTTCCACATCTTCATCAGTAAGCACTTCAGATGCTCTTGGAAATTAATCCTTAAAAGTAAACATCTTTGCCTTTTTTGTGCGGAGCAGCTGGCTTTCAACCCTTTCATAGCCTGTTACCGACCCCAGGAGGATGGAAAACTGAGTGAACTTTAGTGGGAAAGAAGGTCACCCAAATATTCAACTCGCGACCAGGCTGGGGATCAAACTGGGGACCTCTGGGTTGGGAGGCAGAGACCTTACCACTGCGCCAACCCCTCTGCTGTAAAGTCTTTGAGAAAATTGAAAATCGGCATGCAAACTATATATGATTGCGAAGGTTACGTAGTTCTACCACCCATGGGCATGATTTATTTCTTGGAAAGAGTAATTTAGTATTTTTATTTAATTACTGAAATTCTCATTTCCAAGACGCAAACAAAAGGAGTATCATATATATTCAGGAAACTAGTAGCAATGCATTTGCTGGAAATAAGAATCACTAGCATTTACAGTAAACCCCAAAATGAGTCACTGGGGTCTGGGTCTTCTTGATCATGGTATTTTATCTTTTTTTTCAGTGTTGACTCAGTGTGTGCATTGTTGTATTTTCGTTTTGTTTCGGTGTTGTCTCTGTCAGTTTTTGACCATAAGTTTCAGATTGTTTTCTTGGGGTCATTATTCATTATGGATTGTCTTCAGGAGGGAAAACAGCTGCCAATATGGTTTCTTGCCACACACCAATTGATGGTCTGGAGGATTTGTCGGACTTTATCAGATACGTTTCTCTAAAACAAGTACATACAGTGGGCAATATGCACATGAAACCCAAAGAGATGTCCTTGCTTAAAGTTAAAGTGTATAATCCCAATTTGCCTTCATAGTGTAAATGAATGTTATTTAACAGAATACTCTGGCTACAAGGTTTGTCTTATTTGGCACCTCGAACTCCCCTTTTGCTCGGCAGTTGTGCCAAGAAAAGCCATGTGAAACCGTTGCACTCTACAATTTTCATTGTCACAGCCAATATGTTGGCTGTCTGGGATGTACTTCTCACAGAAGCACCACACCATCAAGACCATCTGAAAAAAAAAACTTTGTACATTTTCGCATTCGCTACTGACAGTTTTCAAATCTCGTGAAGAACTTTCTTGTAGGTGACCCAAGACATATTTAAGTACATAGCCCAGTTAGTAGACATCGCTGACTGGCTGTTGGATTTGCCTTGGCGGTGATTACTTCAGGCTCTACCCACAGATGCTTAGTGTGACGCTGTCAAAATCGAGATCAGTAGTACTATGCAGGGATCTAGGCCTATTTTTCCGAAGATTTATCGATTAGCAATCCTGGCTTCTGAAGACGTATCGACTAGTTCCGAAGTATGTAAATGAGGTTCCGAGAGATTCTGAAGATTTTGCGAAGAGTTCCGAAGATTTACTGAAGATGGGTATTGGCCGCTGACCAATAAAATTGGCGGAGTTGGGGAGGGTAGGAAAAAGAATTGAGATTGCGATGGCGTGGGAGAGTTGGGGAGTCAAAAATTCAGGGGGTAAAAAAAATTGGGGGGTAAAAAAGTTGGGGGTAATCAGGGGGCTCAAAGCAAATCAGACACATAAATTTGAAAACAAAAGTATTTTAATCATGCCTATATACAAGCGGGAACGTGTGAGGGTCTTAGTGACGGCCTCGTCCCTGGATTGAATCAGTGCAAACCATAAAACCAGTTCGTTTTTACATGGTCTTGTTGGCTTGAGCCCACATGTTCCATAGGCGTGGAGACCACAGTTCATTCACCCACTGGAAGAACCGGCACTGTTGGGTTTTACAGGTCAAGAACAGCCGCCCCGGGTTCTTGGGTGATTGGGCAACACGGAGGGCCAAGGGTTCATAGCAAAAACAGGTGAGAGGTGGGTTGGGATCCTCAGCGGTTACATTTCCGGCTATCAACTGCGGATGTTTCTGGGCTTGAAGCTGGGCCAAGATTTCTGGCGACTTCTTTTCATCTAAGAAGACAGCACAAGGTTGCTGAGGGCACTTGACGTAGGCCCATCCTTGATTGGACACGTATTGGGGCAAGGGCAGGTCATGAAAGGGACACTGTGGTGGTGATTTGACCTCCTCCTTTTGCCCCTCTTCTTCATCATACACATAGATTGGAGGGTTGCAAAATAAAGTGGCATGCGGCACTCTCTTCTTGGGAGGTTGGTCATGCCAATTGGACGGACGTGGTGGGAGATTCCATCCAAAAACCTCTTCTTTTTCTCCTACTACTACGATTTCTTCTTGTGGTGGTGGTGGTGGCACTTCTTGGTAATCTGGCAGTTGGGTCAAAAGTTCTTCAATGGTGGTTGGAAAGTCAGTGGGGGTGTTGTAAGGTAATGGCGATGGTCTCAACGGTGAAAGAGTAGGTGGACCGTCCGTTGGTGGAGGACGGGCGGATCCAAGGGTATTCAACACCTGTGATCCCTTGGTTTGCTTCACCTGTGACTTCTTTTTCCTCTTGGGCATTGAGTCCATCAAGGGAATTTCTTGGTGTTGTTCTAAGTGTTGACTAAGTTCCTGGTGTTGACTGCCTTGGCAATGCCGTTTTTGGCGGGTTTTTTCTCTTTTTATAGCACGTTCAAACGTGACACGATTTGGACTACTGTCAGCCATCTTCTTGCAGTATGAGCTCCAATGCGTCAAACTCAGACTTTATACGGTCTCTTACTCGCCCCGCAAAGTGAGATGGGTTGACGTCATCGTCAACCAGTGGGAAGTCAGGAGGCACTAAGAATCCACCAATGGGAAGCCAGGATACTACCATAAAAGGAATGATAGCCTTGACCTTGCCTTCATATTGAATATGGATCAGTTCGAAGCTGCTCGTAGTTGGATTGCCTGGCAAGTAATTCGTTGTGTCTGCCGACCCCTGTATGTTTGGTACTGCCCTGGAATTGATTTACCAGAAGTGATTCCAAACGGGCGATACTGCAGCTTCCCACTGCACGTCTTCCAAATACTCCTCACCTATAAAAACTACAACTGGGGACATTTTGTTGCATTCATCGTGTGGATGAACTCCAACTTTCCCTCGAGTGTCAGCTTGGCTTGCTATCACCATTTGAGAAAAACCTACCCCTTGTCCGTCCCAACGTGGCACCACTTGTTGAGGAGACGCCTGTTGCTCCTCCTGAAAAGATGAAGAAGAACAAAAAGAACCTCCCAAAGAAAAAAAGCTTACCAGCCTGAGGTGTGCAGTACAAAGATCCTGGTCAACCAGGTAGTTTGGGAGGTGTCCAACGTTTTACATGTGCCCAAAAACAAACGGTGCAGCAAGTTCGGCCCCACCTGGAAAAAGGATTGGCTTACACCTTACACAAACCGATACAATGATGGTTTCCGACCTTACCGGTGATGGCTATGGGTATCGATCATCAATGGGTAGCCGATCTGGTGGAAGTCCAACGGTTGGCCCACTATAATGGAGGCATCCGTTACTTGTTAACGGTGATTGATGTTTTGTCCAAATATGCTTGGGTGGTCCCATTGAAAGACAAAACCGGTTCTCAATTGGTCTGAGCCTTTGAGACCATCTTGAAGACTGGACACCAACGACCTTATCAATTGCAAACAGATCGAGGCAAAGAGTTTTACAATCAATCCCTCTAAAGATTTTTAAAGCAAGAAGGCATTCATCATTTTTCGACTCGTGGGGATGCGAAGGCAGCGGTGGTCGAGTGCTTCAACCGAACATTGAAGGGGTGAATGTATTGTTATTTCACCGCGGCCAATACATTAAAGTTCATCGATGTGTTGCCTGCATTGGTGCAAGGGTACAATGCCAGTCGTCATCGAAGCATTGGTGACATCCCAAAACGAATCGCAGGTCTGGCAGACCTTGTATGGTTCAAAACGAAAAACAAGAAAACCTAGTTTGAAAGTAGGGGATCGCGTCCGCTTG
>JAOBYH010482156.1:0-15092 GCA_025403525.1 Umimayanthus kanabou | reverse complement strand
CTACTCATGTAATATTTAATTTATTTATGTTTTGAAGATTGTGGAAATAAACGATTTGTTGTTGTTGTTGTTGTTGTCATTACATTTATTGATAAACCTACTCCGGTTAGTTTCCAATGACTACTAATTATAATTGACATAAAAATATCTTGTAGTAGATCAGCATATAAATGATATATTTCTTATTTCATTTGAGTACAACCGTTTTTTACCTTTCTTTTTATAGTTGAAGCGTTACCAAGAGATTTTGGAGGAGTTCAACGAAATGTTGCTCAGATTGTACAAACAAAACCGTCGCGTGTGCGACACAAACGGTACATAGAAGATGACGAATTTACTTTCATGAAATCCGCCCATCAAGCCAACGAAATTGTACACTCGTTGGAAATGATTGAAAATGAACACCCGGAGCTTCCCCTTGAGAGGCGCAGTGATATTGCGCATGTTTTTGAAAATCGTAAAAGTGAAAACATTCCCGATAGAGCTGAAATTGATTCCAGTGGTTATGTGCGGAACCTAATTGACAGTGCGCACTTTCCCATATCCCCACACAAGCTGTATCGCATGGATCCTCAGTCCTTCACCCCTTTGTATCAGAAAAAGTTTAAACACAGACCCAAGTACCATGCCTCGAAAGCCAAGCTATTGCCCAGACCCTCTACATCTGAAACCACAGCAATTGCACATGGGAAGAAAGATACTTTGAATAAAAACTCGAAATACATTGTTACCTTGCCAACACCAGAATCCAAATCCATCACGCCCGTTACACCGGTTGCTATTTCAAATCCAATGAATCAAGAAGACATAATCATTGACTTCACAAATTCAGCCGAGGTTTCTAACTTAGAAGACAGTTCCGGAACGAGAGATCAAAAGCAACAAGATACAATTTCAGGGACAGATTCTGGTTATGGGGAGGACAATTTTGAAGGATCGACAAAAACTAGTGAACTACTTCAAAATACAGTCACTAAAAACAAAAAAGTAGAGCCGCTTTTCACTGCACACAAATCCAATAATATTATACCATCATCTCTCACAGAAACGGATAATAGTAAAGGCATTGTAGATGATTTGTTTATCTCAGGAGACAGTGATACGGAAAGCTCTGGTGATGTTGATGTTCACGGAAATGATGCCAATGAACACGTTGCCATATCGGGTAAATATGCAACTGGATATGCGGCATCAGGCTTCCGAAAAGATATCAAAGAAGAGGAAGATTCTTCTGGATCAGGACACGATGATGAAATTTCGTCAAATGGAAAATATTTTAAAACACAGAGTAGTACCAAGCATTTAAATATGGTTTCGTCTTTGAAGAACATCTTCGATAAACCTGTCAGTGCTTCAGGCAAAAATGAAGAGGAAATAGAATCGGCTTTTGAGTTTCCAACTACAGCAGAAAGCGATAACTTTGCCTCAGAAGCAACACATAAAACTAGTGCGTCCGGAGATAGCGATGGAAATAGAGATTTGGTGCTATCAAGCAATGACAATGAAAGTGGCCAGGGTTCGACGTCCTATCATCAAGAAGGTGATGTACCCCAAACCCCAAAACAAGAACAAACATTAACCGCTAAGGGAGATGACTATGCTTATTCTGGTGACAAAACTGGCGATCGGCTTTTTTCTGGAGATACCAATAGTAAGACAAAACTATCAGGAAAGAGTGATAGTGGCGGGAGGACTTTTGGAGAAAGTGATGAAGGCAATGTGGCGTCTGAAGAAAATGAAAGTGGCAGTAGTGACGACATGTTTAGTGGTAATGATGACGAAAGTGGTACATCTGGAAGTAATGTGGATAGAAGAAGCAAAGTAACAGACAAAGAAACCAACTTAAGTACATCGTCAGGTGAAAATTTTGGTGCGAAAGTTTCAGGCGATGGCAACTCACCAGAAATAAATGGTGATATTGATGAAAGTACTCAGAAGGTATCAGCAAAAAGCGATTTTGTATCAGGAGAAAGTGGATCAGGTGAAACACAAGCTTCGAGCTTCGGAGAAGACGTCTCTGTTTTGAACTCGGGAGACACTGCAGTGAAAGTATCAGGAATACAGGATGCACAGAAACAACATTTAAGTATTCACCCAGGAAATGTGTCAAACCACGAGCAGATAAACAACAGTCCTGCACTAAAGGAAATTTCGAAACAGTTGGGTTTTCCTGCACACACTGCCAACTTACCGAAGAAATCAAACGATAAAGAATCCTTACCTAGTGCAGGGTCATATAACGAAGAGCCAGATATCATAAGAGCTGAGAAGAGTCAATCCATACAATCTTCGACTCTTTTTGAACATTCATCTACGGAGCACTCGGGGGAAGATGAGTTGGAAGGAAGTGCGATAAGGGACAGTGAAAGTAGTGGAGTTGCAAGTGGTTCTGGTGGAAGTAGTGAGCTGTCCAGTGCTGATGACCACAGCTTTACGGCGAGGCCGCAGATATTCAGTCCATTAGAAGAGGAATACTCGGGGAGTTCTGGGTTTGAAATGCAGGATGCACAGAAACAAAATTTAAGTATTCATCCAGGAAATGTGTCAAACTATGAACAGATAAACAACAGTTCTTCACTAAAGGAAATTTCAAAACAGTTGGGATTTCCAGCACAAACTTCCAACTTACCGAAGAAGTCAGACGATAAAGAATCCTTCCCTAGTGCAGGCTCATACGATGAAGAGCCAGATCTCATAAAAAACGAAGATAACCAATCCATAAAATCATCACCACTATTTGAACACTCATCTGGTGAGCACTCGGGAGAAGATGAGTCGGAAGGAAGCGCGATAATGGACAGTGAAAGTAGTGGAGTTGCAAGTGGTTCTGGTGGAAGTCATGAGCTTTCCAGTGCTGATGACCACAGTTTTAAGTTAAGACCACAGGTATTCAATGCACTAGAAGAGGAATACTCGGGGAGTTCTGGGCGTGAAATGCACACCGAACAAGAAAATGGCAAAAACGTAGAGTCTCTACCAAAACATGTTGGTGAAGAAAGCACTGGTGAATCAACTCAATCTTACCTTTCTGCAGAGCAACAACAATCGACAAAAGAGGAAAACACAAAAATAACTGCTGCTTTAGGAAAGCTTGAGCAGCAGTTAGTTGCAAGACTGAAAGAAATTGAGTCAAAGAATATACACGCAGGAAGCAGAAATGTATTTGGTTACAAACATTTTGATAACACCAAGGTAGGCCAACACATTGAGACATTTCAACCACAACATTCAGGGGAAGTACCTCAAGAGAAGCCTCGTAAACATTACAGTACGAAGTCAAATAAGGTGTCTATCCAACACAGAAAAACAGGTTATAAAGGAAAATCTTTCAACGAAGGTCTGAAGGTAAAAGGGAATACTAATGCGGAAGAACAAATACAAGTGGCCAAGCCTAGCGTGCAGACAGTTGAAAGAATTCGGTTGGTGGGTGAAAAAGAAAAACTCTTGAATCAGAGCGTTCCTGCTAAGCCCAAGTTTCCAGTTACTTCAGAAACAGAACATCACGAGGAGCCACAAGGTTCCACAGGACAAGAGAATGAAAATTTGGAATCAGTGTTGCCAACCCAAAAACCTTTGCAGCAAACACACTTGGCAAACAATTCTTCAGATACCACCTCAAAGATGACATATTTGAAAGAAAAAATGGATCAAATGAAAAGCAAATTGAAAACGGAACAGAAATTAGCAACTCAAGTTGAGGAAGGTAAGTAAGGGTCAACACAGTAATGATGTCGAGCGATTCTCGCTTATGTAATTGTTTGTTTGCTATATTTCATTACAACCCGTTAAGCCTCGGTTAAACAAGCATGAGAGTCGACGACTGTTGAAACTCTATTTCTCGTATGACTAGCATCTTGCATGAACTCTCTTGACTCTCGTCCCTCTCATCTACTTTGAACACGTTCACATTTTGTGAGAGTTAATAAGAGTTTTCGTATACTTGTCATGTGAGTCACTTTAATTCTCATTTTAAAGCAGGCATGAGAATCTCATCACTCGACTCTCAGCTAGCCCTCGCCACTCAACTACCACTCAACTCTCAGCTAGCGTTCACCACCCAAATCTCAGCTAGCTCTCGCCACTCATTTGCCACACAACTCTCAGCTAGCTCTCGCCCTTTAAAACTCATCACTCAACTCTCAGCTAGCTCTGGCCACTGAAATCTCATCACTCAACTCTCAGCTAGCCCTCGCCGCTCGACTATCACCCAACTACGGCTGTGACAGAGAGCTGTTTCAATTAACCGTTGGAAACAGATAAATTAAGTTTAACGTTCGTTAAAATTGTCGAGTTACATTTTCAACTGTTTCACCTGTATTCGGTCTGTTGCAAGAAATTTTATTCTGTTCTGCTAAGGTACAAATCGGTTTTTCGGAAAGTTAAGTTTGGAAAACATTTTCTTATTGCCTTAACATGTTATTATGTAAAATCTGCCAGCTTGTAGTCTAACTACTAGTTTCTGACTTAATCAGTTAACAATGAACTGAACGAGATTTAAATTAGTTTTTGTAAGATTTAACCGGACAAGGCAGATATGATCATTTGCATTGTAATGAAATGCTCATGAGTTTTTTCATTCGTTAACGACGATTTGGAGAAACTGTTCTTAAGTGCAATGAGCAAACCGCTTTTCACGATATTGCTGACGAAAAGCTTCCCATTTTCATGTTGCAGTATCTGAAAGAAGAATTGCTGAAAAACTGTTGACTCAACTGGATAAACTGAAGTTTGGACATGACCCCGGGACAGTGTGGCACAGTTCTCGCTTCCAGTACGTGAAACAGTGCGGTCTATACGTGGAACAGTACAACGTCACAAAGGTGAGGACTGTTTTGAGAGAGAAAAAACGATATTAATCTTAATGAAAATATTAATAATAATTTCAATTAGAAGCAGAAGAAAAAGAAGAAGAGAAAGAAGAAGAACGACAACAACAATAACAGCAACACAACTTAATGTAATAACACTGGCAGAGATTTGGGCAGGTGATCTGCAGAAAACTGACAGTTTTATAGATCTCGTTATAAATTGTCTGCTCTACTTCATTTACGAAAGACACTCGTCGTGATAAGTTGCCATTGCCACACGTTCTTTTTATTGAAGATCGAACTGACAAACCGCTGCAGCCAAATGTATGTTTTGGTCCACAAAAGTTGGTCTTGTTAGTTGTGTAACACTACCACATTTGCTTATAAATAAATGTTGTTGTTACTTATATTTTATATAATTATAATAACCATTACTCTTACTCTTACTGTTATTACTAATTTTAGATTGTATGTTCTATAATTTATTATTATCATTATTATCATTAACCGCTTAATTTTCCACAGGTCGATGCCTCATGGAACGATAACCCTTGGCAGCCCTACCCCTATCTGTATGATGTCCCCGATAACTACCATAAGTGCAAAACGGCGTCTTGGATGAACAACACAGACCTCAGGGGGGACGTGTTCCTCAGTTTCCAAGTTCGTCTAAACAAAGGGAGGACGGAGCAGGATTACGCCAGGGTCTGTTCCAGGATTTGCTGCGCGAAGACCAGGTGTCGGTCGTGGACGCTCAGGCTCCAGAAAGCATCAACACGAAACTGCCCCAAAAGTAACAAAACATCTTGTGAACATTTCTAAATTCGGGTCTCTTAATTTAATTTAATCTATTTAAATTTAATTTAATTTAATTTAATTTAATTTAATTTAATTTAATTTAATGGAATACAATATTTATTCAGGGGGGAGGGCTAGTTTAAAAGATCCCTGTATTAACAAAAGTGAAAACAAAATAATAGTTTACAATTAGTTCGTAATTGAAAATAGAAGTCCTTTATTTGGAACTGTTAAGCCTGGATTAAGTAAGAGTTCAAACTCTTTCTTTCGTTACATTCGCGACATCTCTCACGTGTTTTCAATGAATTTGGACATCTTCACATATTTGTGTTACTCCTTTTAACTCTCATCGATTTCCATCCTTTTTGATAGCGCTCGAGAGATATAGAAAACTCTCGTCAATTCTGATCACTAAACTTTTCATCTCTCTTTTGATCCTCGGCTTTACAGTAGTTGGCACATTTGTTGGTGCACTGCTGTCACTACTGCGATCACTGTTATCAGAATTCTCAGAAAATCAAATTCTGTAGTGGAGATTAGTGTAAGTACGCTTTGTCTTAGAGACGACTTTGTTTGTGTTTCAGGCACTTTCTGTTGCTGGCTCAAAAGCGCTGTTCCCACGCCCATAACTAACCAAGACTACTGTACATCTGGGATAGCTGGACGCAAAGACACCAGACACCCACCTGCAGGCATGCGTTCAGCGGTTCCACTGGGTGGCATGGGAACTGGCTCTTTTGAGTTGCGTGCAGATGGTACCTTTCATGAATGGACTATTGAGAACCAGTCCCCTGGTGGCTCGGCCAAACTGAACAAAGGAGCCCTGGATCTTGCAGTATTTGGTGTGCGGGTAGCATCTGACGGCAGCAGTACATCTTCTCTCCTCCGTGTCCATCCTCCCCATGGCTACCCCGGTGTTGCAGCATTGTCGTACTCTGGGGCCTTCCCGGTTGCAAAGCTTTCTCCAGGTAACATAACTTTTGTGAAATATTTTGCCCGGCTGACCTTATTGCCTACATAAATGTGTGTTTAGTTGCGTTCAAAGGTTCCAAGATTTGCCAGAGTATTGTTTCCAATACCAAATTACCAAATGAATTGAAATGAAAATACAGAATACAGGGTTCTCACGGCCTTTGAAAATCCTGGAATGTTCATGGAAATAATCCAGACTTGGAAAGTCCTTGAAAGTTAGTTGAGGTCCTTGAAAATCTTGCAGCACTGGAAAATTAACTTCTAAATGTTCGTAAACAAGACATGGGCTTGACGTATAGGGAAAGAAATACCGTGGAACGGAACACGCAACAGGCAGCTCCAAATCGAGTGCCCATTTGAATATTATGCAAAAGTTTGTGAAAAGTCTTTGAGTTTCATGCATAGCTAGGGTGAGAACCCTGGTTAAAGTAATTATCCCAGTGACTTGCCAGGTTTGTCCATTTTGAACGTTTCCATGCCCCATCTTCAAGTGTCACAGTGACTCATACACGCTGGCTTGAATTGTACCGAAGACAACCAGTCGTTTTTTCAAAACTATATACTGAAGCAGCAACTGATCACCAGTAGGGTTCCTAAAATGTATGCAAATCTGCAATTGCTTTCAACTTCATCATATCCTAGACCAATAGTAGTACATTTTAGGAGGAGTCACCACTTAAGTGAGCACAGTTACTGAAAATTTCACGCAAAAACAACGCATCTAGATAGTCGAAACTACCGTTAACTGGCTGACACGCATACTCTCGAGCTACGATGACACGCATGTATACAGTGTGACCCATTAATACGCCCAGATCTATACCTGTATATGCAGGTACCTGAAAACAGAAATACTTTCAGGTTGCATGTATCATGAATCTATACACCCCACTTCTCGTTCTTGTCCGTAAAGTTAACGTATTTAATGCTCTAGCCTTGCAAGTCAAGTATTTAGAGATTTACCCTCCTGTTAATTGAGGTTCTCGTATGTTTTGTTTAAAATCAACTGTAACTACTATTTACACAGTCATCCACTTTTTATATTCGTAGCTGGCCTATTAACTCGAGAGGTTGAAATGGATTTGTACGCTTATTCCGCGTTCCATCCGCGGGATTCCCGCAAGTCCGCCACGCCAGCAGTAGCCTTCACGCTGGGTTTACACAATAAGCGCGGTAAGGTGCCAAAGGAAGTATCGTTTATGTTCAACCTTCCCCTCGGCGTGCAACACGACACCATACGAGCAGGAAACAACTTTGGCGAGGTAGTATTCACAAGGTAACTATCTACGTTTTTGTTGTATTTTGTTTCGCTACATCTTTCGACGTACCTGTAATATAATGCATTTCTCTAAAGATTTTTTAAAACTGAATCCAACTGTAACAGTTGTTTGATGATCGGCAGCGAAAGCTGACCGTGAAACTCGAGTTATTGTAACTTTAAGGAAATTTTACAAGTTTACCGTTTTAGCAATTTTAGTATACTTTTACGATATATATTTTGGCTCTGCATCAGTGCACAGAGCACACTAGATAGGGAGCTTAAAGGCTGGTTTCCATATAATCGCCCCGATCGCCCGAATCGCTCCGATCGCCTGAAATAGTGTACGGGCGATCGGGGCGATTATATGGAAACACCATCGAAATGTTCAGAGACGATCCGGGCGATCGCGATCGCCCGCGATAGAACACTGTTCTACCGGGGGCGATCGGGGCGATCGAGAAAAGTTCTGTGCGATCATATGGAAACTATGGTTGAGCGATTCGGGCGATTGATGCGATTGGAATGTTTTCCAGGATGCACTGTTCCTAGACCAGAATTCCCTTTCGATCAATCACAAGTAGCGTCCTTGAAAATGACGGGAAAAACACCGGGCGACTGCGAGTTTAACTCCGCGTTATTTATGGAACAGATACAAAAATATGAATGCTTATACAATAAGCATTCGAAGAATTACAAAAACAAGTTCATAAGGTTGAACTGCGGGAAGAAAATCGGCGATGAATTCTTTAAAATTCTCCGTATCCAGAACCTATGTTTCCTCCTATGTGGTTCAAGTCTCCGTCTGCGGCGTAAAATTGTTAGTACAAGAATATAACTAGCTAAAAGCCTCGCTCTTCGATTAACAGCCGCCATTTTGTGTAGTGTTTTGGCGGTATAACATACAATCGGTCCCAGGCTTTACCAAGTGAGTTTGATTCACGGGCGATCCGGAAGCAATCATATGGAAACTGCGAATCGCCCGGATCGCCCGTACACTATTTCGGGCGATCGGGACGATCGGGGCGATTATATGGAAACCAGCCTTAAGCAACTAGGACGCGAACGTCAGCGAAGACGGCTTCTGAAATTCTAACTTCCCATTTGCCCTTTTCTTTTTTGTAAAACTCATTTGTTTTTTCTTTTATTCTGCATGAAGGTGTACGAATATGAAAAATTAGAAGTTCTATTTTTGAAACTGCACGAAGATTGAAATGATAGATATTCTGCTGCTCACATTCTCTGTAAAACTCCAAAACTGACGTTTTCGCGTTCTGTTTCTAAAGATGACGATAGAAAAGTGACAAGTTGGTTACTTTCCCACGTGAAATTATTGTATTCTGTAATTAAGTCTATTGTTTTGTAACGTTTTCGTTGCCGTTCGCGCCTTGTTGCTTCAAAGCCTGGTTTCCATATACCGGTAATCGTCCGGATCGTCCCAATCATCCCAATCGTCTCAAAAAATTTGCGAGCAATCGGGACGTTTGGGACGATCGGGGCGATTATATGGAAACCGCTCGATCGCCCCAATCGTCCCAAACGCGCGGTGCTGCAGGAAAAGGGCCGAAGAGCAGGCCTTGACCTTGCTGCAGTATATTTAAAAGGAGCGAAAGAAAATTGCCAAGAAAGCACCGTTTTGGGGTTAGTGAATTTTTTAAGAAAAGTGAAGAGTTGGGAATGTACAGAACTTATTATACAGATACTCATGCTCTTCGACCTATTCCATAAAAAGGCAAGTATTGAACCCCTAAGGCTTTTCACTTGACGGCATTTTGATACACATTCACTGTTAAATCTGGGAGAAACTGCTGTATTCTGGGACAGTTTTGGATCGTCTCGATCGCCCCCATCGCCTGAAAGCGGTTTCCATTTGATCGCTTGCAAAGTTCTCGATCGTCCCGATCTTCCGGATCGTCCCTAATTTTTTTGGAGCATTTCCATATAATCGTCCCGATCGCCGGAACACATTTTGAGACGATCGGGACGATTATATGGAAGTCAGCCTTAAGTTCCTTAATGTCATTGTGTCGACGTCTTTACAGATATATATAAATTTGAATTCACACGTATGGTTTCAGACCAAACTGCACTCCACTCAGTTCAGTTACCATTATATAAATATAGGTATGTATTTACTTGCTTTTTATTTTAAATCCTTTATCCTCCTCCTCCTCCTCCTCCTCCTCATCATCATTTATCATCACTACCATTGTCATCATCATTATGATAATTATTGTCAGTATTAAATTATAATTATCTTGTGCATTAATACACGGTCCGTACGATCTTTACCAGACTTTATCAATTAAAAACTGCAAATATGGAAGTTGTTGTTCTTTCTTTTTGTTTCTTCACAACGAACCACAAAAAAGAAACGTTTCACCAAATCATTCCTTCCGATTGTCACTTTAGCGCTTGCTGCGCAGGATGCCTGACGAAGGTTGGCGATCCGATCAAAACTTTGAGACATTAAAGGCGTTTGTTAACGTCTCTAATTATCCCGAGTAATCCTGTTATCATAAACCTACAGATTAATTAAACCATCGGATTGTGCCTACGCGTGCGATAAGATGCCTAAATGCGCTTCCTGGACGACTAATGGTCCTACTTCATGTATGCTGAAGAATCAGATGCCGCTTCACTCGTGGGCGCCCGGGATTGTGACGGGACTGAAGGGAGAATGGTCCGTGGAGAACTCCATGTTAACACTGGAGAGACCCGGCTTCTTCCCTCAGAGCGGAAGCACCACGCTTCTTGCTGTTGATGACAAGGACACAAACACGTCGTTTGCAGTGGTCGATGATTTTCAGAAAATGTGGAAACACTTTGCAGGGACAGGTTTGAACTTTACGCACAAATTGTCGTGTGCTTGTTGTATTAATTTCATGATGGAGGCCTTTCGAGATGACAACATGCCCTTTTATTGCAAGGCGAGAAATTGTATCAACTGGGAGCAAAAGCATTTAGACAACAAGAACATATCACCAGAGCAAACGTGTAGAAAGAACACGACTAGTTACACTTTCACTATTTCTATTCCATTCTACAAGGCTTAAATTTACAGATGTTGCCGGTAAAAATGCGAAATTCCAATATTCACTAGCTGCTTTGCTTTTTTTGAGTGTAGTTGTACTTTAATTCCAGATGAAGGACCTCTGTCTTATTGAGTTAGTTTAGTGCTTACGCAGTCGACTATTCTGTCCTTTTCTTCAGGAAGTGTCAGTGCTAACGCGTCCGTCAGTAGGGTTGGTCTGTATGGGGCGGCGTCACTGCGTACCGTGTTACAACCAGGAGAGAGCAAGTCCTTGACTATTATCATGTCCTGGTATTATCCGCACAGAGACATCGCGCGCCTTCATGTCGGTAACTTCTACTCCAACCTGTTCAGCTCAAGCAAGGATGTGGCGCTGCACATGCGCAGAGACTTGCTTCCATCTATTAAAGGTAATTTTTGGGGAAGACGTTACAGTAGCCTCATATCCATCATTCGTGTCGAGTGTGATATCTGTTTTATCAAATACCATGAATTTGGCATCGCAACTTATTATTTTTTGCACAGATGTTCCAGAAATTTCAATCAAAACATGCAACTCACTTCCGTCATAGCCACTCGCTTGTTTCACTTTGCAACCTCGGGAACATTTGGTTTTGGCGGCTGTTTTCCATGTATGGGTTATGGTCATGAACCAATGAGTTTTTGAACAAACCAAACTGATTGATTTGTTTTTGGTGAACCCCTATTAGACCAGTATCCGTAGCTTTCGATCACTGAATTTTACTGAATATTTTTTCATCCAATTTTTCTACATCAAGGTTACTGTTACATTTAGACTATAGTGTAAGCACAGGGAGCCCACGTGTAATATGTGAAAAAGTCTTAAATATTGTAAATGAGAATTGGTACTTGCATGTTAGTCGAGTGTGTTGCCTTGAGATTTGACCACACTTCTTCTTCATTCCGACATGCAAGCGATTTGAAGCTCCAAGTCATGAAATAAACAAAAGACTCTACTCTATAAATGCTTCATTTCGTTGTGGACTCACGATTCTGGCTGAATTCTTTCCGAAAAAGTCTTCAATCTCCTTTGTCTACTGACCGTTTATTTCAATCTACTCGTTTTGACTTGTACCAGGCACCACGCCGCTAACTGACCTGGGTACGAAATAATTTACCTGGCGCTGATCAGGTTTCAATTAAGTCACGGTCATTTCTAATTGAATTACATTGAATTGAATTCAATTAATTGAAACCTGATCAGCGCCAGGCAAATTATTTCGTACCCAGGTCAGTTTATAGCGGCGTGGTGCCTGGTACAAGTCAAAACGAGTAGATTGAAATATAAAACGGTCAGTCGACAAAGGAGATTGAAGACTTTTTCGGCAAGAATTCAGCCAGAATCGTGAGTCCACATTTATAGAGTGGAGTCTTTCGTTTATTTCATGACTTGAAGCTTCAAATCGCTTGCATGTCGGAATGAAGAAGAAATGTGGTCAAGTCTCAAGGCAACACACTCGACTAACATGCAAGTACCAATTCTCATTTATAATATTTTATTTAAGACTTTTTCACATATTACACGTGGGCTCCCTGTGATACTATTAGCCTATCAAAGGGTTTGAAGCGGCGGAAGGCATGATTCGAACTGTTTTAATCATTCTGGACACACCGGCAGCATTATCAGTTTTTGATCGTCGTTATATTCATATATATGTTTGTAAGTCTTGAATCACACTGAATGTGTCGTAGAAAGAACACGAATCAAATTCGTGTGCGCGTACTAAAACGGCTGGCGGCGCAAGAAAGAGCTGTGGAGGGGGAAGTGGGGAATTTGCATGGGTACTTTCCCCCTTTAGGTGATCCTCTTGCACACTACTGGTTATTATACAGTGCAATTGGACTACCCTTTCATGCCTCATAACTGTCTTTTATATGTTTAACATTTAAGACATCCGCGCTTGGCAAGGCCCATTTTTGCTACCGTCGTCGGGAGCAAACGATTCCCCCAAACCGGAAGCAGAGGAGGTCAATAGACTTCCTGTATGGTTACAGGATATGATGATAAACAGTGTGAGTTTCTGGAGGTCTGGATTCTGGACTGAAGACAAGAGATGGCGGCAGTGGGAAGCACTCGACTGTAACAAGATCGACTCAGTCCAAAACGACATGCAAAGGATCATGCCGTATGTTCTCTTCTTCCCCGGTAAGACAGCTCCACAATCATCGAGTACTCACTTGATCCCACAAGTTATTGTTTTCACTGCTCTTATTGCCATGCGACCCTCGAGCTTTATTTTTTTACTGCTGTCAATGCTAGCAATAGTTTTCTAACTTATATATATGATTGTAAAAATACTTTAATCTGTAATTAATGTTGCAAATGGTAATCAATTTTGTTACTTTATTTACATTTTATTGTAATATATTTTAGATTCAGGACCCCTGTGGAATCAGCCTTGCCGCTGAATGGGTTACTGTGCCTAAAATTTCAATAAATCAATAGTGAATATATCAATTAAAAAGTAATTTAATATATCATTAAATCAATAAATAAATAAAAAATAAAAAAATGTAAATGATCAAACTAATGTTAGTTTACTTACTATCAAATCTTTAGATTAACAGACAAAATGTGGACCACGATTCACAGATCTCATGACATGTACATTTTGTGGTTAGAACAGCGCCGCCCTAAAGCCTGGTTTCCATATAACCGTAAGCGCCGTAAAGTCTATTTCACATATGCCGCAGTGCCTCCGACAAGGTCGCCGTTGCTACCGGCGATACCCTCCGGCATATGTGAACGTTTGTCGCAGACGTGCATCCCCGAATTCAATCTGATTCAATCTGATTGGCGGACGGTGAAGAGAGTTGTTACGACCATGAAGTTGAGGGACAATCTTTGCCCGATAACATTAATGAGCAAGTTAATGGACACTATTAGGATTACGACAAGGCAAGAAATCGCTAAGTCTCTGAAAGCAGCGCACGGAGTAAACTTAAAAAATGTCTATCCATGTGTTTACCGGATGGAGATGGCGCACAAAACTGGCGCCTTTTCCATGACGTCGGCGGTTTACCGCGAAGTGTCTACGGCGCCTCTGAGGCTTGTCTGCTACACACCTGGAGCTTGTCTACGATACTACCTGGGACACAGCTTACGTGCTACCGCAGGCATGTCTGCGGCATATGTGAACTAGGCTTAAGAGTGTCCCAGACAGTGTCCCAGCACTGCCTGGGACATGATTCCGGCTATCTTATTTTTTTATGGAAACACTTTGTTCCGGCGCCTGGGGCGGTCTGTGCAGGTACCGTAAACATGCCACAGACACCGCAGTAGAGTGTTTCCATTTGTCTGCGGTGCCGGAAAGGAAGTGAAATAGAAGGATGTTGCTAAACTGTCAGCTCGCTCTCCTTGTTGGCTATATGAAGCTACGGCGTAGAAGACATGGAAGAAACAAGTCAAAACGAAAACACAGATTCTGGGTGCGAGACATTTTTCTGCAACGTCAGGAACGTGGCCAATATCATACCTTATTTCAATGATTTTAATATACTTTGAGAACGATGTGCGGATGTTTTTATACCACGCTCAGTTGGGCTTCGCTCATTTCAATTCCTAACTTGCTTGCCACCTCCTTCCAGGCGTTTTTCTTTTTGAGAGGCATTTTGAAATCTTTGCATGTTTTGTCATACAATACCCTGTACTGTTGTATACAGTTCATCAGGGTTTCGTTATCGACTGATGTTTCTTCGTTTCCTTGTAAACTCTCCGTTGCGTTCGCCATTTTAAAGTGAAATCAAAACACTTTATCTTTTGGTGCGAAAATGGCGCCAGGTTTTCGCAATTCCATTGGATAGTTCTAATCATGTGATTTGCTGAGAACAAAAGAATGTCCCCGGCATGTCGCAGATCACCGCAGACGAATGTTTCCATTAAAAGTTTCCTTTGTCTCAATTCAACTCCCTGACACCGCAGACAGTGTGTCGCAGACCGCCCAAGACGCCGGAACAAAGTGTTTCCATAAAAAATAAGATAGCCTGAATCATGTCCCGACGGTGCTGGGACACTGTCTGAGACACTCTTACGGCGCTTACGGTTATATGGAAACCAGGCTTAAAGCCTGGTTTCCATATAAACCGTAACTACCCCGTAACTGCCGTAAGCCGGCGGTGCCGTGAAGCCGGGAAAAGTTGAACTCAACTCAACTTTTCCGGCACCGGGGACATCGTGCCGCCGGTCATCCCAGATGCCGGA
>JAOBYH010481045.1:0-15110 GCA_025403525.1 Umimayanthus kanabou | reverse complement strand
TCTCAGTATGAAAATCTAAACATTCTAATGTGGGGAAAGCGAATTGCCGCAGAACAATAGAAGGTTGCCTAGTTTTTTAAAAATGGACCGTCACTGAACATTAAAAGCAGAAAATATCAAAGATCTCTTTCAGTTAAAACACCGTTGCTCTTTGATTCACTGACTTGCTCTCAAGCCACTTAACTCCCAGAAGATTCTTAGTATAGGTAGATCAGTTAGAGTTATTTTAGAGAAGAGATGCCTGTCATAGGTTTTGCTACAGTCGCGATCGATATTCTGGTTGCTTTTCCATG
Organism: Umimayanthus kanabou; assembly: GCA_025403525.1. Taxonomy (NCBI): domain Eukaryota; kingdom Metazoa; phylum Cnidaria; class Anthozoa; order Zoantharia; family Parazoanthidae; genus Umimayanthus; species Umimayanthus kanabou. The sequence continues at coordinate 14,817 of JAOBYH010481045.1, read as the reverse complement.
AATGTAATAGTAGCGGAAAAAACTGTTTTTTTGAAAAATGGTGATACTGGACGTCTTTACTCGTGAAATTCTTCTAATAATAGATCACACACACATATATAGTAGATTAGTTATATTAATGGGTAGTTAAATAGCATTCATGTAATTTTTTGTACTGGCTTTTTAGTCATAACAAGTATGGGAAATACACCGATCGAGAAGAATTTATGAAAAATGGTACGAGTATTTGATGAAAGTGGTGGAATACTAAAAGTGCGAAGCACGAGTGGTACCGTATTTGTCACTTTCATCAATTACAAGGCGTGTTTCTTGTCAACACCACAGCTAAAAATTCCTGATCATTTGCGAAGATTTTCCAAAAATTACCGAAGATTTTTCAAAGAGTTCCGGCCAATTTCAGCAGATTTCCGATGATTTTCCGAAACATTTCCAACATTTTCCATAGACTTCCGAACATTTCCGAACACTTCTGAAGACTTTACGAACGTTACCGAAGACTTTTCAAAATTTTCCATACCCTTCCTAAACATTTTCAATCGTTTCTGAATTTGAAAAGTTAGTGAAGTTCCCGGATGACAGTGCCAGTTTAGGTATCAATTGTACACGTTCTTTTAATACTGAGAAATTGTGCGGTATTCAGGAATAAAGCACAGTCAAGCAACCAAGCCAGTATCTGTTTTAGGTGTGGCAATAGTTATGTAATTGTATGCTGGCTGTTCTAATACTTGTTTTGGCAGATGGAATATCTTTATTGAATTTGCTCACTATAAAATAGCCCTAGTTTAAATGTTTATTTAAAAAGAGTTATTTTTTGGTTAAGTTACTTGTGAACAAACGATTTTGGTATTATACAGTCTTAGAACGCAAGTTTACTTTATGCCACACAAATACAATCGAATGTGACTTGCCAACACTCCATTGTTGTTTGCCCAAGCTACTTCTTACAGCAGGTTTAACCATAAGACAAAGAGATAATCTTATGTTTTGTTTGTTTTAAAGAATGTGCACAGGGAAAAACTCATAGATATTGCATATAGCTTATATATAAATCACAAATAAACAGCAAAGTTGAACAAGACTTAAACTAATTCAAACGAATTCCCTGCTCAAAAGTTTTATAGTTGTTGGTTAATTTTCTATAGCTTGGGGTTATACCTTCTCCAAAAAGTTATCTTGTAAAGAAGACTTTTTTAATCGTATAGTTCATACTAATCCACTTGCTTGTTTGTTTTAGGTTTTTAAAAGCTATGAGTTTGAAGCAAATAACTCGTTTTCTGTGTTTTAGGAACTGGCCTGAATAACTCCAACAACAAAAATGTCGGAAGACGAAGACACTGGAAGCCCGAGGTTATCTGACATCGAAAACGAGGTCGACAATCTCAGGGATCATGTTAGTAATTTGATAACAAAAGTAGAAAAGAAAAGAAGCAATCTTCAAACGTTTGTCTCTTTGATAAAAACAGAAGACAAAGCGTACGAAGAAATTTCACCTAAGCTTCTTGAAGTCAACAATGATTTATCTGAGTCTGGAAGGGCAAAGGTTGAATTTGAAAATTTTAAAACCAAACTAGAGGAAAGGCAGAAAGATGTATCTGAAAAATTAGCTCGGCTCGAAGTATTGTTGGAACAGATAGTTGATGAAGAACCCAAGATCAAGGATTTTGCTGTTAAAGTTCATGGATTGTATCAGGACGAGAGCAACGAAGGCAAAGAAGCGGAACTGGAAAACCTCAGGAAAGAAAATGATGAGTGGTGGAATGAAATTCGTGAACGGTTTAAAGAGAGTAAGAAGCTAAGGATTTCTTTACTTAAAGGAAAAGAGGAAGATTTTGTTCAGGAGTTCATATCATGGGAAAAAGCCAGCTCTTTTATAAGTGAAGCAAACAAGAAGGCATCTAAGTTTGAGGAAGACCTCAGAACACAAAGAGAGAAGAATGAAAGCTTGCAAGACAAAGTAGCGTCCCTGGAAACTCGTGCGGCTGAAGCAGACGAATACAGTGATGAAATAAAGAAGCTCTTAACCAAGGTCGAAAACGAGGAGAAAGAGAAAACCAACCTCGAAAAACACATTGACAGCTATAAGCAATTGCTGGAAGACAGTAAGAAACTGGTAGACAAGTTGGAACAACGAAACGATAGCATGAGCGAAGATATTGCAGAAGAAAATAAACGATCAGCGGACCTAAGATCAGAGATAAATGAACTAGAAAATCAACTTGATCAGGAGAAAGAAATCAACAGAGACAGAAAAGCAGAGATCGAGAAACTGCAAGAATTGTTCGATAAAGAAAAGGATGAGAGCGAAAGGTGGCAGCGGGAGGTTGAAGTGCTGCAAGGCAAGGTAACCAAAGAAGAAGCATACAATGAAGAAATTGCAGCTTTGAGAGAAGATTTAGAAGAGAAGGAAGGAAAAATTGAAGAGTTGCGTAAAGAACTGGATCAGAAACACGATAGCCAAAGAGACACTGAAAGAGTACTTGCAGAAAAAGAGAGGGAGCTTGAAGACACAACAGAAAAACTTCAACGCACTGAAGATGCGCTACAGTCGGAAAAGATTATAAAAGATGAGTATGAAATCAAATGCGAGATGCTAGAACACAAGGTCGACTTCGCCGAGTCTGAAAACAAAGAAATTAGGAATGCTGCGGCCATCAAAGAAAATTTTCTGAAGCAAGAAAGGGAAAGGGTAAAGGAACTAGAAGAAGATATTGAAACCCAAAAAGAAGAGAACGAAAATCTGAAAGATGAGGTATCTTCTTTGGAAATTAAAGCAGTTGAGCTTGAAGAGTGCAGAAAAGAAATAAAGAAGCTTTCAATTAATATCGAAAGCGAAGAAAAGGAGAAACTCAGTCTCGAAAAACATATTGACAACTACAAACATATGCTGGAAGACAGTAAGAAACTAGTAACGAAGTTAGAACTACGAAATGATACTCTAAGCGAAGATATTGTAGAAGAAAATAGAAAATCAACAGAGCTAAGATCTGAAATAGCTGAGCTGGAACATCAACTTGATGAAGAGAGAGAAATCAACAGAGACAGAAAAGTAGAGATCCAAAAACTGCAGGGAGATGTGGACAAAGAAAAAGATGAAAACGAGAGGTTCTCGCGGGAGTCTGAAGAGCTACAAAACAAAATAACTAAAGAAGAGGCATACAATAAAGAAATCTTGGAAGAGAATGACTCCTTGAAAGAAAAGGTATCTTCTTTGGAAGTTCGCGCGATTGAGCTAGAAGAACGCAAAAAAGAAATAAAGGAGCTTTTAGTGAAGGTCGAAAACGAAGAGAAAGAAAAAAACAATCTCGAGAAACACATTGACAGCTATAAGCAATTACTGGAAGACAGTAGGAAACTGGTAGACAAGTTGGAACAACGAAATGATAGCCTGAGCGAAGATATTGCAGAAGAAAATAAACAATCAGCGGACCTAAGATCAGAGATAAATGAACTAGAAAATCAACTTGATCAGGAGAAAGAAATTAACAGAGACAGAAAAGCAGAGATCGAGAAACTGCAAGAGATGCTTGATAAAGAAAAGGATGAGAGCGAGAGGTGGTTGCGGGAGGTTGAAGTGCTGCAAGGCAAGGTAACCAAAGAAGAAGCATATAATGAAGAAATTGCAGTTTTGAGAGAAGATTTAGAAGAGAAGGAAGGAAAAATTGAAGAGTTGCGTAAAGAACTGGATCAGAAACACGATAGCCATAGAGACACTGAAAGAGTACTTGCAGAAAAAGAGAGGGAGCTTGAAGACACAACAGAAAAACTTCAACGTTCTGAAGATGCGCTACAGTCGGAAAAGCTAATAAAGGATGAGTATGAAATCAAATGCGAGATGCTAGAACACAAGGTTGACTTTGCCGAGTCTGAAAACAAAGAAATCACAAATGCAGCAGCAATTCAAGAAGCTCTTCTAAAGGAAGAAAAGGAAAGAGCAAAAGAATTACAAGAAGAAATAAAAGAAGCGAAAAGGAAGAACGAGGATCTCCAATGTGAGATAACAGAGTTAAATCAACAGTTATCGGCTGCTGAGGCTTTTGATCAATACAACCAAGCCATCAAATCGCAGTCGTTAGAGAGTTTAAAATCAGCGGAAGAAGAAAACGAGCAACTACTCGAAGTAATTGAAGACCTTAAAGAAAATGTAAGTGACAAAGAGATGGGAATTCAAGAGATGGTAGAAAGGTATGCAATAGAAGAGCAAAAATTGAAAAACGACATTAGCAACCTCACACGCGAACTACAGATCTTTAAGAATGACTGCATCACCAAGAGTCAAATCATTGATGATTTACGAGATGAACTTGATAACCGTTTTCCTACTCAGGGATCAAATAGCGCAATGGTTGAGCTTGACGCTTTGAGGGATAGAAATAAAGAAATAGGAGCAAGAGTTGCTAGTCTGGAAACAGAATTAATTAAGGAAAGAGAAAGAAATGAGAAGTTTGAAGAAACCATTCTGGAGCTTAATTCACGCTACGATGAAGCAGAAGAAAAGTATGAAACATTTGACAGAGAAGCCTCGGAAGAGCTGGATAGGAAGGATGAGAAAATAGAAGAGCTCACCAGGAAACTTGAAGAGGAGCAAGAAAAAAATGAGCAAATTGAATTACAACTTGAAAATCTGAAAGAAATCGGAAAAATAAGCAAAGAGTTATCAGATTCGAAAGGCGTAGATGCAAGTGAGGTGGAATTACTTACGAATCGGATGAAAACAATGAAAGAAGAATTTGAGCGAAACGAAATTCGAAGAAGAGATGAAAGAATTGCAGAATTGGAGGAAGAACTTGAGAGAATGAACGATCAGCTTCGCGATGAGCAATGTGAAGCAGCGGAGAAAGATGGCATTATATCAGACTTTAAAGAAACTAGTCTCAAAGATAGACAGAAGATCACAGAATATGCAGAAGAACTCAAAGACATGAAAGAACAACTTCGCGTAAAGAAACTGCACATCGAAGAGCTTACTGAGAAAGTATTGGAAAGCCAGATTCTTGTAATGGATCTTCAGAGTGAAGCAGAGAGTGAGAGATCAAGAGCTGCCACAATTGAAGAGCTCCTCACTGCTGAAAAAGGACGCTACTTTCACCAAATTACCATAGTTCATGATTTAAAGAAAAAAGTTGAAGAGTATCAGTCGACTGTTGGCGAAATCAAATCAAAAGTGGATCGCATCAATAGACATCTTCGCTGTCTACCACAAGGGGCATTAGATGGAAGCAAAAGTGTTAGTACAGAGGACTTATCAGCTAGAAAAGTCAGCCAAAAACTCACCTCTCAACGGTTGTCATTGAAAGATATCAAAGCAACAGTTTCCACAGTAGAAGACAAACATGAACAACTCATGCAAGAAGTTAAAGAGGAGACAACAAAGAATGCTGACCAAGACTTTAGAATAGAAGAGTTAATCCACAAGACTTCAGAATATGATACGATCATGGATGAGATGAGGGAAGAACTGGACAACATCAAAGGACGATATGAGAACATTTGTCAAAGGTTGCAGTTTCAAGATGAAATCGACTCGAGCGACTGGGAGAGGGAACAAGAGAACACAACGGCTTCAGTGCTTGAGCTGAGACGACAACTTTCACAGTTTGAACATACCTTTGAAACAATTTTCAAGGAAGAGGCTAGACGCATTGATGAAGTAAAAGAAAAACTAGGAAGTGTTATGGCGAAAAGTTTTGATTTTGTCAGAAACTTGAAGGGGCTAAAGATCAAGAGATACGAAATGATCGTTGATAGTATGGCAAAGGAACTGGAAGAAGAAAGAAAGCTTAATGCTGACTTGACAGAAAGGGTAATCAGGGAACTAGAAGATACCTTCAAGGAAAATCAAGAAAGATTAAAGGAAATTTCCAGAAAGGCAGAAGAAGACGAAAGAAGAAGTCTAGAGATGACAGAAAAATTCTCAACAGAGAAAACTGAGAAGGAAAACAGAATACAAGAGCTCGTCGTAATAATGAATCAAAATAAAGAAGTCCTCAACGAACTCAAATTGAATTTGGAAAAGGAGCAAGAATCTGTGTTTGAGCTAACAGAAGAATTGACGAACGAGCGAAGCATTGTGTCAGAAAAAAATTCGCTTATTGAAGACTTAAAGGAACACCTTGCAGAAGAAAAGAAAGAAAACAAGTCGTTGAAGTCAGCTTTGGAAGAAGAAAGCGAACGTGCGCTGCAGCTGAGTGCAGTTCTTACAGTTGAACAAGTGAAGGGAGTTGAAAGAGAGGACAAAATCAAAACAGCTGAAGAATTCATAAGCCAACTAGAAGCAAAAGTTGAAGAAAAGGAAGAAAGGATTAGAGAAATGGACGAGGAACTGGAAGATACAAAGCACCAAGCTAATCAACTCACTAAACTAGTTGAAGAGGAGGTTATTCTTTGTACCCAGATGAAAGAATCACTTATAATAGAACAGAGGGTAAAAACTGGATACGAAAAAGAAATAGAAGAATTGATGGACAGTTCTTCCCATTTACAACACTTGAATGAAGAACTTCGAAACGAGTTAGAGCAACAGAAAGCGCTGTTGCATGATGTTGAAGATAAAATGAAAGAAATGGAGCAGGAGCATTTACACCGGGAGGCGTTAATCGAGGCTCTCAAAACTGCCTTAGAAGCAGAGGGTCAAAATTACAGTGTTCTTGCAGTTAGACTTGAAGCGGAGGAATCTCGCAAGACAGAATTAGAATTGAAACTGCAAGCAACTGAAAAAAACATGCAGGATGAAGTGAATACGGTATTGGAAACAAAAGAACAGGAAAAGAAGGAGAAAGAGGACGAACTACATGAATTGTTGGCGCGACTAGATGATGAACAGGCTAGACTTGGAGAACTACTTGAGGGAGAAAAACAAAGAAGCTGTGAACTTGACGCAACGTTAGAAGAGGAAAGACACAAATTGCTTGATAAAGATAATGTCCTTTCTGACATGTTCGAACAACTTGCAGAAGAAAAGTCAAGAAACGAAGAACTTGAAGAAATGGTATGTCAACTTCAGAAAAAGGTTTCCGACAACAAAATACTTGTAGAAACCCTGATAGAGCAGAACGAGAGAGACAGCGAAGAAAAGAAAGAGAGGGATGCCAGGACAGAAGAACTGGAGTTACTACTTGAAGAATGGAAGAAGAAATTCATAGAACAGAATCAGGAGGTAGAAATGCTTCGGTATGTTTATCATCAAAATGAGGAAATTAAGAACGAGTTACAGATTCTTGAACGAGAGAAAGACAAATATCAACAAGGAAGTGAGCAATACGAAAAATCCCTTATGGAACTCCAGGTTCGCTGTAACGAACAAGAAAGAGAAATCGAGTATGGAAAGTCACGGTACGAGCAACTTAGAGTCGATATGGACACAAAAGAACACATTATGGAGGAAAATAACAATGAGTTGACAGAACTTAAACGCCATTTGAGCTTCAAAGAAGAAGACATTCAGATGGCCACAACAAAAGTAGAGAATCTAAAACAAAACTTAGAATTGATGAAGATCGAAACTGAAGAAAAAGCTAAGGTAGTGAAGCAGAAGGAGAAGATTCTACGAAAAGCTGGCAAGAAAATAACTAAAGATATACAGACTGTAGGAAATGTAAAACGTGAATTGGAACAGAAACTTGCCGAGAGAGAAATTATGGTACAAAAGCTAGAGAAATCAGTTGAAGTGCTCAAACGATTGTACTTGGCTACGAAAACAGAATTGAAGAGACTAGAGGCAGCAGAAAAAGCTCGTCTGAGAAGAACAAGCAAAGAAGAAGGTGATACTGATAAGATTGAAGAAGGTGAAGTTGTAATGAAAGACGTCCAAGTCAAGATAAGGGAGCTGACAGAAGAAATCCAGTACAAAGAAAGTGCAGTAGAAAGCCTTGAAGAGGAAATCAGGGAAACTAAAAACATCAAACACATAGATAGGAAAGAACTGAAACGAAAAGAAAATCTGCTAACGGTTTTTAGTTCGCAACTCAATGAAAGAGTAAAGCAAAAAGCGAGACACGAGAAGCTGCTAGACAGCCTCCAAGGGCTTTATGGTGACGAAAGGCCTCAAAACAACGATCTGTTGTCGGCAAAAGACGATGTGGACGGGAAAAGCAAAAAACTCGCAGGTAAAAAAAAATTCTTAAGGTTTAATTACCACTTGTTTGTTGTCTGTTAAAGACTTAAAAGTTTTTATGTTCATAAATATGCCTATTATTTAATTTGTTCTTTTATCTCACAAATACATCTTGGATACATGTGGGCGAACTAAGACAATATACTGGTTTTGTAATTAGATGGCAAAAGCGATGTGTCAATAGCTAGTAGAAACATGATTTTATGATCAACTATCACCTACCTCTTCTAGTTTATTGCAAGAAAATATAGCAATGAGAAATATATTATATACGAAGGCTCTCTGGGAAAATTTTAATTGAATACTTACATGTATACATATCTTTATGGATCATGTACCATAACTGTTTATGAGGCAAGTTTTCAACTGTTAACCGTGCATTTATTTATATTCTACTCAAATTTCATGTTATTGCGTTAGTTAGTTAGTTAGATAGTTTAGGGAGGTCAGATGGAGTAGTTGGAACTTTCGAAACAAAAAATTCAAAATAACCTCGATTCGAATTTGTGTACATGTTTTTTGTCTCTGTTTCCTTTCATTTCTTACGTTTTGCTTCCTTGCATAAACTGTACTTATCTTCAAGGTGCATGTATACGTATGCTTGGTTTCTTACGTGCAACCTTAGGTGTGTATAAGGTTTGGCTCGCTATGATGTTACCATTAGGTTTGTACTAGTCCCGTATACCCTGTGAATCCTGGCCGAAATATAATGGGTGTCATTTTGTTTCTAGTCTTAATCTCCAAAATTTACGGTTCTTGGTGAATTAAACTTCAGAACAGGCTATCATTACATTATTTTACCACGTCTTTACGGGTTTACAGCTGCTTTTTCTTATGAAAGAACATTCTTTAAACGTAGAGTTTAATACTTATAACTTTCTTTGTTTTCATTATATAACAAGATATTTTTTATTACTTTTTAAATAATAAATTACAAGCTGTAACCATGATGTTAACAAAATTGAAAATTGTAGGTACAGTTTATTATATAAGTACAAGATACATCAAAGAATATGTCGAGTATATCCTAAGTTTTTATTTCACTCGTGACTTTATTTGAATTTTTTAATCCATTGACATTGCCACTGTATCTGTAACTGCCAATGAGAGTGTTTTGGCATCGGGTGAGCTTTCGAAATCTCATTCATAACATGTTTTAACTTGTTATTACTCGCGTTAATCTATACTTATGCACTGTTTATCTGAAATTACTCAACGTTGGAAGCAGCAATGTTACATATGGTAGTCGATATTGTTTTAGTTCTCTGAAATTAAGGCTACAAAACTTCTCTGATAAGTGTACAGCGCTTTTACTTTTTTTGAGTCGCTTCATCCTACTGCCACATTTTAAACATCTGTCTTCACTATAAATGTATAATGTAAAGCAAAATAAATAAAAAAAAGTGTTTTCATCTACAGATTATCGATTAATATCGTTAATTTTTTTGTCTTGGTCTGAAAATTATTATTCATAAACTTTTCCGGATTTCAGTCTCAAACTTTCTTCAAACTATCTTTTCTTTCCATTCATTTAAATCTGGGGCTTTTTACCTATTGTCTTCATGTTGGAGGTTAGAACGTGCCAAGAGAAATTGATTGTAAAAGTTCCAAATCTATTGTTCAGCATTAAAAACTCCAGCAATATATTGGACTGTCACTTAAATGACTCATCGTTAAGACGGTCAGTTTGAGTCCTTCACTCCCTAGCACTAGTATTTGTACTGTAATCGAACACTTTTTAGCGGCAAACGAAGTTGATTTTAAATTACATATTGTAAGAGAGGCTGTTTTGTCGCTATAATTCTCTGAAATAACGACATTTCCTAATACGATTCATGTTTATTACTTTATCAAATACTATGCAAACCGTGTTTTTAGCACCCGTATCAGTTCTTCATTTCAAAATGTCACGAACTTCAAAAGAAAAGTAAAATGATTGACTTACATAAATAAGTAATGAAGTTAAATCAATTTCCTTCCGTCATCGTGATCATTTTTCCTACGTCGGGCTATCACTGCCAACAGTTTTCTCGATGCTAAGTATATTTAAGAGACACCTTTTTCACTAGATGGACACTTGGAGCTGGCTCCGAGTTCCCATCTTAACATATTAGGTTGTGTTGCAGTGCACATCAATAACATATATTATCTATTCAATCGAGCTTCTCTTCTCTATCTAAAAAAATTATTCCTGTTTTTCTTTCAATCACCAGCCCGACTCAATTGGCTTTACTACTACCGTGTTAGTCGAATAAAATATGTTGTTGTATACTTTCAATAAATGTAGAAGTAACTGGCCAATTTTAAAATTACCAAAATGTACTGCTAGGCATGTAAGTAGATATAAAATATAAAAAGAATAAAAAAGGTTGATCGATTTTTTACAAAAACATTCTGCAGAAAATCCGTACCTGAAAATAATGGCACTTTCCTTTTTCAAAAAACATTTAAAAGGGAAGTTATTTTGCCACACTTAGCCTGAAGTGCGATAGTAGCAATGGAAATGCTAAAAGTTCGTGTATTAACAAGAACGAGTATCGAATAAACAAAACGTAAGCAAGCCTACAAACCTGCACAATTCAGTAAAATATGCGAACACTGCTTGTCGTATTTTCTTCTTCCATTTCCCAATTTTGAAAGGTCACTGTTCTCCACAGTTGTACATTGTTTCCCTTTGCTGTAAAAGCTAAGTTTCGATGTCGCAATTTTACCATGTCGTTTCTTGTTACCTCTCACAGTTATGTTCGTACTTTTAACGAACTGTAATTCGGTAGACTGTTCAATTAGTAAACAAAGAAAAACGAATGTCCTATTAAAATGTTGTTTTTGTTATTTCAGATACAAAGCTGAGCTTAGTCACTGAGAAATCATTGCCGAGGTTGGAGGTTGGTCATCCCATAGACGACAACAGCAATATACAAGCTTCCGAGGACTCAACGTTTGATGCTAGTGCCTTTGACGGTTTGATTAAAGAAGAAGAAAGCATCCTTAGTGAGCTGAGAGGAAGCATGGCCGAGAAAGATCGCATTTCAGAGGACATTGCAATTGTTGAGACAGTCTCTGTTGTTGAGAGTGCGTTGCCAACGGATTATGGCATCTTCCAAACTGCTGATGGATCAAGTGATGAGTCAGATATTGAGATGGGGGATGACGATGTTTTTGAAGAGAAACCTGTCCCTAAGAAACCCACTAGAGAGACGCCCAAGAAAGTGGGAACATCGACAAGCGAAGGATTTACGAGAGAGCCAGAAGACAGGAAGATACCAGATTTAGCAAGCGTTAGCTCGGGCAAAAAACACAAGAGAATGCTCTTGTGTATCGTTTTAGCCTTGCTTCTAGTGGTTCTTCCAAACTTTCTGTCACCGAAGCTTGTTGGAGTTGTTATGGCATTTGTTGTTATTCCAACAGTACTCTTTGTGACCAAAGATGCAGAAAAACAACAACGAAAAGCAATTGAGAAATTCTTGAGTTCGTGCGAGGATCCACTTACTGGGAGCAAGGAAAGTAAAGACATTATCGAAGTTCTGAAAGAGAAGCTTGCGCAGAAGAACCGAGAAAACGAGCGACAACAGGACACTATTGAAGAACTGAGACTGAGAATCGAGACTGACACGAAACTGATTGAACAAATCAAGGAGCAGTTGGAAGAAGAAATAGCTGAAAAAGAACAAAAATCCAATGCTGCTGGAAGATCGAAGCCTGATGAAGATTCAGACGATCTGCAAAATATCGTTGAGATGCTGGAGAAGAGAATAAGAGACACGGAAAAAGCCAAGTTAGAGGAAGAAGAAAGGAACCAAGTTAGCATGGAAGAGTATCGAGAACTCCGGAATAACATTGAAAAGATGAGGCAAGAGAGAGAATCTATGACGAACCAAGAGCAAATCAAGTTCCAAGAACTTAAGAAGGCTGAAGTATACGTCACTGCAGACGACATTCCAAAAGAATACAAGATTAACCTCCCACTCTTTGCCTTTCCAATCGTAGTTGGTGTAGCACTCGGCTTGTTCCACTACACATCTCAAGTGAGTTTGCTGGTAGTGCAAGGGACATTCTGTGTCATCGTTCTGTTTGCAGTAAACATTTGGTTGTCGATGAGGAGAATCAAGAAGACTCTACTCGAGGAGCGTAAAGAGTTGAAGCAGCAAAATGAGGAGATAGATGACATCTTGGAGATCCTAGACAGGGAATACGACGTTGTAAAAACACAGAAAATTGCCATTGACTCGCTTGTTAAGGAACTCGACGAAGAACAAGTGAATAGAAAAGCCAAACAGAAAGAACTTGCAAAATTGATCTGGGAACTGCAGGAGATGGAAGGAATGAAGATGTGCATACCTAAACAACCTGATAGTGGCAACAACGATCTGGACCTACACTTGAAGATAAAAAAAGTAGCTGAAGAAAAAGCCCTCGAAAGAGCTCAGTTTTACTCTAACATGATAGAAAAGCTCCAAGAAGTCGGATCCGAAGATGAAGAAGACCAAGTATTGGCGGACGAATTGTGTGATGCGGCAAAAGAGCTGTCAGCGCATGCAGAAAACACGATGAAGGATGTTCAGAAAATGAAAGAAACGCTAACTGAAGAAGACAACACAAAGCAAAAACGAAAGTTTTCTTTCAAAGCGGTTGCCTTGGCGGTTTTTAATTCTGCTGTACTTGTTGTCTCCTTGGTTTACAAGTCGAAGTTCATCTTTGGAGCTGTGCTTGCAACCGAAGCATTAATATTCGCAATGGTTAAGTTGAAGTCATTACAATCACGCGAGTCTGATGAGATCTTGGCACTCAAAAGAAAATTGGAACAGGAAAAGAAGCGTAACAAAATTCAAAAGGCCAATAACGACAAACTTAAGAAACTCTTGAACACTGAGAGAGGTTACAAAAGATCGGACGAATTTGTTCACGTAGTTAAAGAACGCAGATTAAAGAAAAAGATTACAGCCTGAAACAACAACTGATGCAAAAGGGGAAACTGTATAAAAACACAGAATCAATAAACGTCCTACTTCGAAATTGGTCTATGAACATCCATAAGTCCGCAGAACTATCCATGGCAGATGTTAAACTTTATTATAGATGTAACTTGTACAGAGAAGTAATTTTTGATAGAGTAGCTCATTTTGAATTTGATACTATTTCTTAGAGCAAGTTAGTTATAGATATTAATAATCACTTGCCGTTAAAAAAATATGCTACAAGTATTTTGATAGTGTGCATAATTACCTTGGAGTATGTCAAGCAATGTATAACTGCCTTATCAAAGAAAGTCATATTGTCAGTTTCTTTTATTAGGTTTGCCATTCTAAATGTTAACTGTGGTTTGAAAACGTATTTATCATTTTGCTGAGTAGGGGATACGCGTCAATGAAGTTTATCAAAACAAGCATCTAGAGTAATTTTTTAAATATTAATAAATATCTTATTTCATATGTTTGACGAGTAAGTTTGGTGCAGTATACTATAATATGATAGCTAGTTTACAAACGGTTGACAAGATAACAAATATTTCAAGTAATGAGACAACTTGTGGAATGAGCTCTAATCCATCATTTTAACTAGAGCTCCCTGGAAACGATTTTATGTTTTAAGTTAAACTTATCTACTGTACTATTAAAGAACGTTTAATATTTAGCTTGCCTGTTAAGAAACAGCGCAATTTTTAGTGTTATAAATACAAATACGTATGTTTGCAATGGCGTGTCTTGACCAAATTTTCTGTTTCATTTCCTTTCAATGGTGAAAATGTAAGAATGTTATATATAAAGCTATTAGTCTAGTAATAAAAAATGACAAACATGTGTTTCCTTTCAACGTCTCCTGCAAAACGCAAATACCGTAAACTTTAGGACCCCCCTCCCCCACGACCTTCATAATGGATAACATGCCCCTTCCCCAAGATTAAACCTAAAGTTCTATAGATTTATGACGTAGATTTAAGTAGGCCATGGCGCACGAATTGAGGGATTGGGCTTGATCTATAGCTGGGTGTGAATTAAAGGCCTACAAATGACGAAAAGTAGGACAAAACTTCAGTTTTGTAGGCCAATAACTAAGCAGCCTACAAATTCCAAATAAGAATTTATATGAAAACATTCTTATCCCCAAAAGCAAAAATGAAAATCTGTAGGCCAGACAAAATCGTTAAATCGCACCCTGTATATACCTTTGAATATTCGTTTTCATTTGTAACGATACAGTGATTGGTGAAATAAATTACAAATCGTATTGTAGAAAAAATACAATCAGTGCAGAAGAGTGAAAACAATCTCTGATTGACTATCAGATAAGTATTTGGAAATTATGGGATAAAAGACAAAATATTTTGCTGGATAAATTAATTCATATGAACATTATCACTGCAAGTATATTTAAAATTGTATAACCAAAAGAAGTATTCGAGATGAAGAATCTATCGACAAGCGAGTTTAAGTTCGTACTGAAAATGGCAAAACAAAAGTAAGCTGATTACAATTTTTGCCACTGTCAACATGTAATCAGATACCTTTGAATGCGAATCTGGGATAAACTGCACTACTAAACTTTTCAAAGACCAAAAATTGAAATTTTGTTAGCATTGGGCAAGTGTAGTCGTGAAATCGCATTCAAAGGTATCTGGCAAGTTTTTTCCCCTTCGTTTACCTTTTCAAATTCCCACTTTATTCACTTTTTACAGTTAACCCTATTCCGCCTGGGAGTGGGCAGGGGGG
>JAOBYH010479934.1:0-15111 GCA_025403525.1 Umimayanthus kanabou | reverse complement strand
ACAATATATTACATTACATTACATAACATTACATAACATTACATCACATTACAATGCATTACATCACATTACATTACGTTACCTTAAACAACACTACATTACATCACAAACAAACAAATAGGAGATTAGCTTTACTTTTAGCCAACAAATTACAAGTTATATTCAACTTTATTCCTTTGTTTTTACTATATGTTTCTTTTAGCCATGCAAAGGTTCTTCGTTGTACGTATTGAAAAGTAAGCAGTAAGTTAACTTTAACCTTTGTGTCGTTTGATAATAACTTCAATTCGTAATCACTAAGAATGTCATTGCGCGAGTTGATATGTGTCACTGCCATCTCAGCGGCCAGCGTTATTCCCCAACCCCACCATGCGCGACTCCCGGTGGTTGGTGCCATTACTCCAATATTGATAACTTTCCTTGGCTGATTCACGTGACGTTCGGCCTTTATCACGTGATTACAGGTCATAGTAAGAATTAACAGCAGTAAGGTCCAGTTGTTGATGTCCGCCATTCTGGAATGTGCTTGTAACAAGGAACTCCGAAAGCTGCAGAATAATCATACGATGCTCTAAATAAGATTGGCCTCCTGTAAGTTTCAAATAATCTTAAAAATGAACTGTATTACATTTGCATGATAATTAAACAAATATGTCCTCTACACGCTTTTTTAAAAAGAACCAGTAAATTTTGCCGAGGATCATTGTTCTTTTAAAATTTTTGACGACTTCGCCATAAATTGTTCTTAACTTGTTCTTATTTCTATGAGAGGTTTGAATTGAAATTAAAACAAATCATTGGAAAACGAAACATGCATTGTACGGCTAGCTGTATTTAGAGGCGAACAACCTTTATTGTCTGTTGAAACAGTTTTTAGGTCTCAGATTACACTTCCCTTTGTCCTCTCTCTAGCTTGCGCCTCTATAGTGAAAAAAGTTACTTATGCAAGTTGTGAAGACTTGAACTACTGTACATGTAGTGTACACAGGAGGAATCTCACAGCGGTGGAACAGCGGTTGAGGTTTACACAACTGTCACACTTCTGTCCACACTTATATCACAGCGGTGACAATTGCCACCAGTGTGACATGGGTGGCAGTGACAGTATTGTGACAGCGGTGTACTTAACTGTGCTGTGACAGCAGTGGCCTAGAAAGCACTGTGATAACGATGGCAGCAACTGATTAGTGTGTCATCTATGTAAACTGATAACGTTGCAACAACGATGACAATGACAACGCTGTAACATTACTGTGCACACTAGTATTGTAGCGGTGACACTGACAGCGCTGTGGTGACAGCGATGTTCACATTAGTGTGTGACAGCGATGTGCACATCATTGTGAAAGTAGTGGCAACTGACAGCGCTGTCACAGCACTGTCATTTGCCATTGCTGTTTCACTAATGTGCACATCGTTATCTCAGCACTGTCACTACCACTGCTGTCCTAGCGCTGTCACTGTCAGCGCTGTAACATTACTATTAGCACCATCGCTGTCACAACGCAGTGCTCGTTTTCGCTGCCACAGCGATGTGCTCGTTTTCGCTATCACAACGCTGTGCACATCGGGGCTGTGGGGCTCCTCCTGTGTGTGAAATACGTACGTAATACATATAAGAACTATTTTTTTCAGAATTTCCAGAGGTTTCTGAAGGTTTCAACAAAATTTGATAGTTTTCTGAACACTTCCGAAGTGTTCCGAAGATTCAGTTCCGAAAGGGTTGCAAAAAATCGTTGCGTGGGCTGATATATTCAGCGGGAAGTTCGATAATACGTATGGTTATTTTTTTCTCGTCAGTTTTTGCTTTTTTCACGCAAACACACTCATAAAACTAAAGCTGACTCGCAAAAATAACCAGCTTGTTATACAACTTTCCACTGAATCAACTGGATCGATTCCCCGAAAGAAAACTAACAAGTTCGCAGCTTGGAAACTATCCTCACGGCGATAACAGAAACTAATTATCAACTTTGTAGATCAACAGAACCCAATATTTGTCTTACTTGACAACTAGTACAACTATTAATAGTATTTTCCATACACTAGTCTTCCAGAGTTTAAAATGTTTTGTCTGTAATTGGTTTGACAATTCGTTGTATTGGTTGCTGTGTATCGCGAACATTGTTTATTATAAGACTTTAAAGGTATATGTCAACATCAAACTTCCAAAGAACTCTGTGCAGAACAATTGCATGAAAACATATGTTAAACAGTAAGTTTTGCCAAAATACAATATGTGCTATGTAATGATATTTTTAAAGTCGTTCTAATAGATTTTTTGAAACCTAAGAAAATCGTTTAAAACTTAAAATGTTTCCATCGTACATACAATCATATTTTAATCAAACTGTATGGTATGGTTGTATCATATTTGTTATCCCGCTCTACGATTGCATGCATTGAGCACTTTCTACAACAATATCGATTTGAGGTTGCGGCCGCTTTAAAGATAACATTAATTATACTTATGTACAGATGTACAGTGACAGGAAAATGTAATTCATAAGATCGTAGTCAGTAGAGGGAAGACAAACGCCAACTTCTATGTTCAATACTGCCGGACTTTCCAGCGGGATTATCGAAAACTGTAATTCATTAAAAATGTTGAACTTGTAAAGCTCTAGTTTGGTCAACCGCAAAGCTTGATGACTAAAACTAATAATGTACTTCGCCGGTCAGTAAAAAAATATATTTTCAGGTGTACTTAATAATACTGATTTGAGGAGCTCTAGAATTCTGAATTTCATATTTCTATGATTCAATTATTATATTTTTGCTATGAGCATGAAGCATTCAACGAAATATTTACTGACGCGAGATTTGGTTGCTTTCGTAGAAAGGTATGACCAATGTATTTGCAAAAACGTGTACTAATAACTGCAAGAACACATCATTTGTAAATATCCTTCAAACACTTTGCTCTACTCGCTCTTTAGACAATGACTGACCCGACCAAAATTGCCTTTAAATGTGATATCTTAGCCTCTGTTATGTTGGTGGTATATCGTTATGAATCTTAAAACAGTTTACAAAGTAGAATAAAAAATGCAAACGTTCTCTTTTTTTACCCATTTAATATGGCATATCAACCGACAAAAAATTTGCGGGAGCAAAAGTTTGGAATTCGCTAGATGCAGAATTAAAAACTCTATCCATGAGGCCTTTCAAGGCCAGATTGAAGGGAAAGTTCGTCTCAAATTATTGACTGAAGTATTCACACAAGCGGATAGTTTATAAAAAAGGATAGAAAGACTAGAAATTATTTTAAATTCTTGTTGTCGTTATAATGTAATCCTTTTTCTCTTGTGTATTTTAATCACTGTTTGTAACTTACTAATTTCTTTACCTTACTATCTTTTTCTCCCTTTTTCTGTTTAATATTCCCCTCATATACCGATCAAAACATATATAATCAAAATAGAGTTCTGGTTGCCTGGCTCGTATAGCCCTTATGGTTATTCCAGGCAATCAGCACCTACCCACTAATTAACTGACAAATATTGATGTAAACTGTCAAATTTGAGGTGAAATAAATTTCTTTGTTGTTGTTGTTGTTGTTGTTTGAATCTCGGTCACCATTTCTGCACTGAGTTTGTTGTGTGCAAGCTAACATGCTCCTCTCATTGTGCATTACGTATCATATATAAATGTGAGGTATAGTTCAATACTGTCTTCATAACATTGGTATATTTTACACGATAAAGCCTTATGCTACAAACTTTAGCACCGTTTCTTTTGGTTGTAGATATTCTTGTCTGTTTAGGTCACAAGGTTGTGCGTTGAAAATTAGATTCTTATTTTGGGTCCGATCATCCTTACATATTTTTAATATGCAATTGGATTCTTATCTGCTGTTGAGTCTAGTGAAAATAGATTTGTTTCCAAATGTAAATACACCACTGATCTCAATTTTATTAAAGCATCATTCATCTATTGAAGGTGCGAGCAGAAGCAAGGCTGAACGAATGATCAGAAGGTTGGATTTGAAATTATTGAATACTGAATTAAATGATTTCGAACTCATAAAGAAGGAGAAATCTCACTGTGTCTGAGTAGCTGGGAAATGCAATCACCTGGGGATACGTATTTGTCAGACTTCGTCCATGAGCAGGTGATATAGGCTTTTATATATAAAGTGACTAGAGGTGGGCATGATGACAGCAACAATCCCACTGCTTTGTATTTCAACAGGAAAGGCTATTGGCCGAAATTTCTAAAACCAAGAACGGGATAGGACAGGATAGGACAGGTTGGTTATGTATTTCAAGACACCAAGCGATTGAGCTTCTGTGTCATGCTAAGCAAAAACGATTTATAGAAGAGGACTAAATATATTTTAAATAACAATTTTTAGATTAGCTCATGCAAGTATTCAACGTGGTACTGAGTGAATAACGCCCATGGCAACAAGTACTCATTAAATAGTTACTGTCGTTTTGGTGACAGTTTTTTCAAACCAACATTCACCAATTTGGACGCCATATTGAATTGATTAATGTTTGAAGTTCTTAGAAGCGTGCAGAAAAATATATGTTTTACTGCTTATAAAGCAATTGATCTCAGTAATGTTAAAAACTTTTTTACTGGTTATAAAGTAATTGATCTCAGAAATGTTAAAAACTTTTTTGCACCGCATTTGTTATACATAAAATTATGCATACACACTGGTCGAGGTCATCTATTAAGTATCAAGAGACACAGCTGGAATAATTCTTGTGGCAATTCGCCAACTGAAAAGTCGAAAAATGGTAAAGCCTAGACCGAAACAAATTGTTTTCAGTATTTCGATATAAACAAAGCTATTACACTATGTGACTCATTTTGAAGGAATCCCCCCCATATATTATTAGAATTTGATGTAAAAAGATTAGATGACATCCTTAGAAGTTAAGCTACATAAGCGTCTATGTTAACTCTCCTCCATGATCTTTGGGCTTGATACCGAAGATCGTAGGATACAACAAATTGACATACACTATCACAAATTTTACCTTGCTGGCTCTGAGGAAGATATAATCATAATGTATAGTACAATTGACTTTTTTGGAGAAATTTGCTTTCAAACGATGATGGTTAAAAATAGAAATAATTTTTTCCAATACTAGATGACAACCTTCTCAGTTTGTAGATATGAAAAAGAATTGAATAGGAAAGTCCTCCATAATTCCTTCGGCCTTCCTCAGTGGCTGAGTGATCCTGATTGTAAAGTTTCTGAAGAAGGCCAAATTAAACGTTGACCTGTTTCAGGACATTAGAGTTTAAAGTGATAATAATATATTAACATATTCACAGAGAAGGATCCCAGGAAGTGTAATCATTGTCATCATTACAGACTTGTCAATTTTTGACTTGTCATTTTTAGCTTGTTGGCATGGAATTGGATTGTTACACGAAACTCGGACTTTGATTAAACAAGAAACTAGTCTTCAAAACTAAATTTCTTAGATAAACCAATTATTATCCTTTTAAAAATTTTGATATTTTTTCTTTAGGTAATACCTACATTTGTATTTAAAAGACTTGAAAACTGCTTACATTTCGAGGAACTTCTCCCTAATAAAAATTTGGAAAACCTTTTTTTTTGCCGTCGCAAATAAGGAAGAAGCTTTTGGCAAAAGTATTTTGTCTTTCCGTTGAACATCATTGTAGGCGTTTGACTCATGAGTAAGTAAATCACATTTATCCAGATTATTTTTCTTTTTGTTGTTCATGAAGAGAAAGCAGTTTTAGTTTCTTCATCTCTCTATAAATTGGAAACTTTTCTCGAAGCTATCAAAACCTTACTCATATACATATGATCGTGTTTCACCATACTTCCAGGCCGTATGTAATACTATTTTTAACGAGAAATCTCAGTATTGCCGCATGTTTACGTTTGACAAAAAAAAACTTTTTCTCAAAAACTGGAGGATAACAGAGCTGTACTAAATTCGTGCAAAACGAAGCTTGTGAAGATAAGAAAATGACGCCTACCTTAAGAGAGACCGCTTTCTTCAACACTGTGCCACAGCCAATGGCAGCTGCAAATCTACAGGAAAATGCTAAAGTAATTTGTTTTGTCAACCAGGTGTGACAGCTGACTTCCACGATATACTGATGCCAAAAAAAATTAAATACATTTGAGTTTCATGAACGAAAACTTACATTTCAATTCTAAAGGCGAGGTTAAAAAGAAACAGCTAATAAACTAGAAATACTTTGCCTTGGTTTTTAATATGAAGCAGAGGGTTGCTTTTGTTTCTGAAGAGTAAATCCGCTACTCCTGCAAACACAAAATCCACCAGTTTGGTTAATACTAAAACAACTATCCCCCTCAGTGGCGGTGCCTAGTGATTTAGATATTTACCCCACCGCTACGCGGTTCGGTAAATGTCAACCACTAGTCACCTCCACTTCAGGGGATAGTTGTTAATTATATATAAAGTGACTGGAGGTGGGCATGATGACAGCAACAATCCTTCCGCTTTGTAATTCAACAGGAAAGGCTATTGGCCGAAATTTTCAAAACCAAGAACGGGACAGTTCAGGTTGGTTACGTATTTCAAGACACCAAAACGATTGAACTTCGGTGTCATGCAAAGCAAAAACGATTTATAGAAGAGGACTAAATGATGATTTTAAATAACAATTTTTAGATTAGCTCATGCAAGTATTCAACGTGGTACTGATTAACGCCCATGGCAACAAGTACTGATTAAATAGTTACTGTCGTTTTGGTAACAGTTTTTTCAAACCAACATTCACCAATTTGGACGCCATATTGAATTGATTAATGTTTGAAGTTCTTAGAAGCGTGCAGAAAAAAATATGTTTTACTGGTTATAAAGCAACTGATCTCAGAAATGTTAAAAACTTTTCTGCACTGCGTTTGTTATGCATAAAATTATGCATACACACTGGTCGAGGTCATCTATTAAGTATCAAGAGACACAGCTGGAATAATTCTTGTGGCAATTCGCCAACTGAAAAGTCAAAAAATGGTAAAGCCTAGACCGAAACAAATTTTTTCAATATTTCAATAAACTGACAAAGCTATTACACTATGTGACTCATTTTGAAGGAATCACTCCCTATATTATTAGAAATTGATGTAAAAAGATTAGATGACATCCTTAGAAGTTGAGCTATATAAGCGTCTTTGTTAACTTTCCTCCATGATCTTTGGGCTTGATACCGAAGATCGTATGATACAACAAATTGGTATACACTATCACAAATTCTACCTTACTGGCTCTGAGGAAGATATAATCATAATGTATAGCACAATTGACTTTTTTGGAGAAATTTGCTTTCAAACGATGATGGTTAAAAATAGAAATAATTTTTTCCAATACTAGATGACAACCTTCTCAGTTTGTGGATATGAAAAAGAATTGAATAGGAAAGTCCTCCATAATTCCTTCGGTCTTCCTCAGTGGCTGAGTGATCCTGATTGTAAAGTTTCTGAAGAAGGCCAAAAGTTGACCTGTTTCAGGACATTAGAGTTTAAAGTGATAATAATATATTAACATATTCACAAAGAAGGATCCCAGGAAGTGTAATTATTGTCATCATTACAGACTTGTCAATTTTTGACTTGTCATTTTTGGCTTGCTGGAATTGGATTATTACACGAAACTCGGACTTTGATTAAACAAGAAACTAGTCTTCAAAACTAAGTTTCCTAGATAAACCAATATTTATCTTTTTAAAATTTTTGATATTTTTTTAGGTAATACCTACATTTGCATTTAAAAGAGACTTGAAAGCTGCTTACATTTCGAGGAACTTCTCCGTAATAAAAATTAGGAAAACCTTTCTTATTTGCCGTTGCAAGAAAGAAACAAGCATTTGGCAAAAGTATTTTGTCATTCCGTTGAACATCGTTGTAGGCTTTCGTCTCAAGAATAAGCAAATCACTTTTATCCAGATTATTTTTTTTCTTGTTGAAGAGAAAGCAATTTTAGTTTCTTCACCTCTCTATAAATTGGAAACTTTTCTCGAAACTATCAAGTCGTTCATCATGCATACGATCGTGTTTCACCATACTTCCAGGCCGTATGTAATGCTATTACTAACGAGAAATCTATTACCATGTATTTAAGTTGGACAAAAAACCTTTTTCTCAAAAACTGGAGGATAACAGAGCTGTACTAAATTCGTGCAAAACGAAGCTTATGAAGATAAGAAAATTACACCTACCTTAAGCGAGACAGCTTTCTTCAACACTGTGCCACAGCCAGTGGCAGCTGCAAATCTACAAGAAAATGCTAAAGTAATTTGTTTTGTTAACCAGGGATGACAGCTGACTTCCACGATATGCTGATGCCAAAAAAAGTAATTGCATTTGAGTTTCATGGAAGAAAACTTATATTTCCACTTCTGAAGGCGAGATTAAAAAGAAACAACTAAACAGAAATGCTTTGCCTTGGTTTTTAATATGAAGCAGAGGGTTGCTTTTGTTTCTGAAGAGTAAATCCGCTCTTCAATTTAATGAAAGGATTTCAAACCCTTTTAAGCTTACAAAACGTACCGCCACAGTTTCCAACTTCAGCATGGCGGCTTACCACCGGAAAGTTGTCAATTCGCATATAAGATTTAACTCGCACTTTAAGTGATAGTTTGATACACACAAAGTTACTCTTTAGTTTGTATTCGAAAGTTTTGGTTAATTATTATTTAAAGCAAACTCTAAATTGACTAGAATAGCTCCGTCTATCTTTGCTGTTGTGCGAGTACGATAATTTCGAAATAACCGCAGCAAATATGTCCATAATAGATAGACAGAAATGTCATTGTTGATAAGTTAAGATCAATTTTGACAGGAAGATTATTGCTTAGAATTATATTGATCAGTCCCAGAAACTGCATAATAGACTCACCTTAAAAATCTAAAATGAAGATAAAACAAGTCTTATTTCACAGTCGATTCTTTGGTTGTTTAGTTTGTTGGTTGCACAATCAGAATCTATTTTTCATTAAAAAAGAAATGGGCTGTACTCTCTTGACGGTTGCAACAATCGGACGCTCTTTGTCGGATGTCGCAAATGAATAAATTGAAGTCTACAAAAATTCCAAGGAAGCACTTACTATATCTATTATTAAAAGTATAATGGTTCGGGGTTTTGCTTCCTCTGTTAATATTTCACTCGCCTTATGTTGCAATAATAATAATAATAATAATAATAATACTTATTAGCATTCCACTGGGTGGCTCTTTTATGCCAACTAACTAAAAAAACAAATTAATAACAATTTAAAAAGGTGATTGCATAACTATTTGTGTATGTTAGAATGGAATCGTTAGTATGTGTGTGTGTCAGTATACCTCTCATTAATCTAATATTAGCTTTAGTGGCAAAGAAAAAGTTAGCCTTTACATTTACGAATGAAAGTCGAAGGCCTAAGTATCAGTGCAACTGGCAGTGTTAAAAAGGTTAGCAAAAAAGAAAAAGACACGTTTTAGCAATAAGATATCAATTTATTGCACACACCGTCAGAAAATACCGAACTACACGTGGTGGAAGTAGGGGTGGGGTGAGGGGTCAAATTTTTGAACTCTTTCACAAAACAAAGGTTTGTTCTATTTCTTTTAAGTAGATAAATCGATTCGTACAAACTCCGTTTTACAAGCTCGGCAAGGCTACCGTTTTTACGGCTCCAAGGAAATACAATTTTAAAAAAATACAAAATGCAATACTTTGTTTATATAGCGCTAATTCCATTTAGCTCAAAAGCGCTTTACAATAATATAAAAGTACAATAAACAATTTCTTACGAACACTAGTTCATATTTTAAAATGCTATGTGCTTCTTACTTGTAGCGAACTACGTTCCCAGGGTCTTCTGGGTACTTTTCAAAATTTGAAAAAATACCCAGAAGTCCCTGGGAACGAAGTCAACAGTGGACTGGGTCTGGGACTAAATTATAAGGTGCTTTGATTCACAAAAAGTAGAAGACTGGGCACTAAGCAGCTGGTCAAAACAAGAACAAGATGGCGGAAAGTGTGAATGTTTTTATGAAGAGTTTGGAGTCATTATCTTTGATCGCGTTAATCAGCTGCTCTCGCAGCTCAGCTTCAGTTTAAGCGGTAATGTTTTCTGTTAGGATTGTGAACGCAGATTTTTACAGCAGCGAGCCGATACAAGGCTTAGACAGCACTCATTCCTTATTTCGCGATGCGAAAGTCGAGAAAGTCCCAGTGATTCGAGTGTATGGAGCCACTTCTAACGGGCAGAAAACCTGTTTACATGTCCATGGAGTATTCCCGTATATCTATGTGCCTTATGACGGCACCCAGCCAACGGATAAATATCTCAAACAATTTGCAACCAGTGTGGATTTTGCGGTACAAGTCGCTCTCGGGCGAGCATCGTCTTGTGCTCAACACGTTTTCGACGTTGAAGTTGTCCGTGGGATGTAAGTTTTAGTTTGTGGCGACTGGTAGTAGATATTTATTTCGTTGTGTACATATTTATCAGTAGAGCTTATGTTGTTGCAGTTTGATATGTGGGTTGTTATTGTTTTGCGTTAATAAGAAGCCAGTATCTAGATATATTTTAGAATTACTTCGTCTGCTGAAATTGAGATTTGAACAGTAATGATTTACTCATTTAGTGTAATGGTCAGTCCGATCGAGTTTTGACAGATATTGGTCGTCTGGCCTTAGCATGTAAGCAAAGACGAAATACTGCATACAGACACACTTTATCATTTTATGGAAATTTCCTGCATAGGCTTTTAAAAGTTCATTACATGTTAATAATTATCAAACACATAAAAATTTATTATTAGGCCAAATAAAATAAATTCCCGATTTCCATCAGAAACTTTCTAAACAGTAGATGAGGCATGCGGTTTTTTTAAGGACAGTAACAGTAAGAATGTAGCAGAGCAAATACCTTTGCAAACTTACAAACAGCAAACACAAAATTGACACAAATCGCAATTTACCATTTTACATGAATTCGGCCGGCATTGGACGAAATCTACTTAGCATGAGCAAGATGAGAGTGTTGATATATCTGAAAATTGTAATTTTCTCTTTAATAAAGTTAAAAAAAAAGTTGATGCAGTGGCTTTTATGCAATGCGGGCACTGATGAGAAACCGGGAATTTATTTTATATGGCCTTGTTATTAGTAGTATATATAATTTGCAAGAGTTCCTAGGGGAGTCTGGGAGTATACTTTCCTGGAAATTTTCTTAATCTTGGATCTCTAAAATACAGTCTTTACCATTTCCTGCCTTCTGGAAGTGCTGAGAATGGTCTCAATTAAATTTTAAAAATAGCTCCGAACTTACAGAACACAAATATCATATTTATTTATTAAATTTTCAACCTTAAATACATGTATTGCAATTTTAGCATTCTGATTGGTTCTTTCAATCTCAGTTATTGGCTTATATTCCATGTTGCCTAATTTGAAAACTGATTGTGGCAAGTGTTGCTGAAAAATGTGAGCTTTTTCATGGACAAAAAGGCATAAAAAGTTTCTAGCATTCGAATTTAATGAAAGTTAAAAAAACCAATTATTCCATTCACGCTTTTTACATATAAGTTTGGTCTATAGCCAACTTGGCACTTTGAGCCCTGTTGGCTATATGTACAATCTTATCTCCAATGCATGCTCATGGAATACGGTAATTGCTGAATAGTCCTGACATTTGCATGATTGCATTAAATTACTACATATACAACGATCAGAATGCTTTACAAGTTTTCTTTCTTATTCAAATTTTTATTTCTCATGATGGTAGTTGAACAATTGGAACTCATTATCTTATGAAAGAAAGTGGCAACATGTTCTGTTAATTTAATTTGTAGTAAATGAGTCACAGCCTCATACATACACTGTATGTTCTATAATTATTGTGGCGGAATACCTGGAACAGTAAGTCAGAGTTTTTACCTGCTTTCTTGAAAAATTTGTAAATAGCCTCTGGATTATTACTCAAGACTATCATTTCATAACAGGTAAACTTATGTAAATGATGTATTGAATGGGTGTACTCATACGTTATTGTAGAACCTTTTTATCAACTGGCCCAGGTTTTGTGTATTGGAGTGAAAGTTTCTGTATGAACTAAAACAAGCCCATCAAAACTACTGGATTTTTCTTTTTTGGGAGGGAAAGGGTTTCTTAACCCCTTCAGCTGCTATAACGTTACCCTGACTCAGATCAGATTGGATTTATTTATTTATTTATTTATTTATTTATTACTGCTCGTGAAAACCTAAATCACTTAACAAACACCAGACCAGATCTTTAAAACCAAGAATTGTTCACTAATATTTGGTGTGAATTATGGTTTGGTTTCACACATTCATTTGCATAGCACTACAGTCTGAAAGCATAGACACTTTACAGTAGCTCAATGTAATTCAGAACTTCTGGAGGTATGGGGGTTACTCTAATAATTAAAAGTGGAGAGAAGCTAGCCTAATCTTGAAAGGTACAGTATGTTCCCAATTGAGCTTTTGCAATAATTTGATAATAAAATTATTTAACCTGTATTTATGTCTGACTTCAACAAATATTTATTTCTTGTGTTTGTTCAAAAGACCATTCTATGGCTACCATGAAGATGAGAAGGAGTTTCTGAAAGTCTCCCTGTACAATCCACTTCTAATATCCAGGTAAGTTTGCTATATTATTTTGAAGAAAAATTTGATGCTCCTTTTGCCAGCTTTAATTCAGAGTATAAAATATAACATATTAAGTAATTAAAGGAAACATTTGATTACTATATTTATTCAAATAAGCGCCCAACCTTGAATTAAGTGCCCACCTCCAATAGGTGCCCACCCTGATGGCCAAGAAAGTTAAAAACTCCCAGCCTTGAATAAGCACCCCCTCCCCCCCCAAAAAACAAAACCAAACCAAAAACAAAACAAAAATCGTAAATACTGGATCAGTATGAAGTTAGAACTGTATTATATCTTCTTTGTTTTGTGGATGGAACATATTAAACTTACTGAAAATGTGTGGTTGAAAATGGTAAAAATTTAATAAGCACCCAGCCTCTGATAAGTGCCCATCTCAAATAAATGCCAAACCCAATTTAAATTTGGTTATTATTATTTCAAAGAAAATTTGGTTACTATTATTTCACTGATGCCATTTCTCTCGTAGAGTGGTTGAGCTGTTACAAAAAGGTGCAGTAATGAACAGAGTCTTCCAGCCTCATGAGGCACATATCCCCTACATACTACAGGTACTGTGGAATGGTAAATTAACTTTTTGTGGCTGAGTTTGGGGGGGGGGGGAGGTTTTAGTATGTGCACAAGTTTACTGTTGATATAATACAGTGTGTAAGTATTAGTGATGTGGCAGTTCTAAGTTGCAGCAGTATCTTTTAAATTGTGTTTAAGAACTAACTATTATTATAATAAATTATCATCAATTTTAAAGTATGATCTGTTTGCCACCAGAAGCTCATAAGAGCTAAGTAAAGTTCTGTTTCTACATAGACCCCAAGTTTGAGAACCCCAAATGCTGGTCATATGTGTTTGTACAAGTGTTACAGGCGTGAGTTTGTAGGGGGGTGTGGGGGCATGCCCCTCCAGAAATTTTTGAAAATAAGGGTCCCTAAAATGGCCATTTTGTGCATTTTGAGACGAATTCCTTGCTTATCAGCCACAGTTAAATGAGGAATTGAAAGGGTAATTTTTCGGTTGAAACACGTTTACGTTGGAAAACATTTTATTCACAATTCATGTAGTTTTTCAACATGTCTTGCGAGCCATTTATTTGTAGGAATCACGTCATGAAAATTAAGATTCTTTTAGGAATTGGCTGATTTTATCAAAAATGCAGAGCTTGAACACAAATTTATGCGGGTTTTTACTCAGTCGTGGCGGGTCAGCGGGTTTAATGTTCAAATGCAGGCCAGACCCGCCTGGCGCGGGTCACTTGGGGTCTATGTTTCTACTTGATAGAGCTTTGAATTGAAAGGATACGTACAATACTACAGGATGGTACAAGTATTACATTGGGATTTATTGGAGCCAAAACCAATTGTAGAATTGCACACATTTTAGGCATCCTACTGATGATCAGTTATTGATTATACTGTCTGTTGTTTCAGTGACATTATAGTCTGTGGTGACTGTACAATTTCAATTGACAAATACTGTATGTGGTATATGTACTTCTCAGAACTGTTCTAAAATCTGATTGATTTCAATTTTAACCCAACAATTACATAGTACATGTACTTGACAAGGACAAAAACCATATCTATTGTGATCATATTAAATATGTAACTAAGGTTACTGTTACTGTTAATATCTTTCTGGTTTTGTTTTAAAACAGTTTTTCATTGACTACAATCTGCATGGAATGAACCTGCTGAACACTTCGTCAGTCAAATTCAGAGCTCCTCTCAGACTGACTGCAGGTAGGATTGTAAGGAATGGTTCAGACAATTTATTATCTGTTTATCACAAGCAACAGCACTGTAACTATTATTTTTAAAAAACACTAGTACGCAAGTTTGTGTTTTAGAATTTAAATTGCAGGGTGCAAATTAAGGGCCTAAAAAATGACAAAAAGTACAGGCCAAAACTTCATATTTGTAGAGCTCAGTGCAAAAATGGCCTAAGTGACGATTTTGGACCACCCTTCACAAAACCTCAAAATTATCTACTTTCCTGCAATGCTACAGTGGCCAAAGAAATCATGTTATGTAGCCAACACTTTGTTCTTGTAATTCGAATGGAATTTCCATCCACATATCACTATGAAACTGAAACCCCCTGAAAAAGCCATGAATATTTAACAGCATTTTCATGGCATGTTCATGGCATTTTCATGGCATATTCATGGTGAAACACACCATTAATTTTGCCATGAAAATGCCATGAATATACCATGAATATGCCATGATTATGCCATGAATATACCATGAATACGCCATGAATTTGGCTCGTTTCATGGCCCATGAAAATGTCTGTCTGAGGTGGTAAAGGCCATGAAAATACCATTAATTCAACGGTTTCAAGCTTGTAGTATTCATGGCATTTTCATGGGTAAAATGAACACCATGAAAAAAAATCATGGTGTAATTTTCATGGCATCTCAATTTTCATTGGCCATGAATTTCCCATGAAAAACCAGAGAAACG